>CAKNWW010045836.1:0-10081 GCA_932074435.1 Andricus kollari
CAAAATTTCACGTAGAATCCGAATCTCAACAAGTTAAATGTTCATCTTCCCTTTTTAATGAGTTTTTCTTGCATGATACGGAGAGGATACGATGTGGATACTATAGCGATACGCTGTATCGTATCCGTTCCGTTCATTCGGTCCGCTAGGGACGAAAAGTGATGGATGCAAAACGAGCGTGAAGTTGTCAACTTTACGCGAGTTTCATCCATCAAGTGTCGTCTCGAGGTGCGTATACTATTTTTCTTAATAAAAATATCGAAATTTGGCGGTTTGAATAAACCAAAGTAAAAATTGACATATGCCGTGGGGTCCAGTAAATAAGGGGGTACATAAGGCTCGTTTCCATGAGTACTCGATACGAAAATGATAAGGCTGACTTGCAAAGAAGAGCCGAAAAGTATGGGTTTCGGCTCATGTTTATATTTTCGTACCCCTACCTTATTTTCGTGAACATTACATACAAAAGTGCTGCATTTGGCCATTTTCGTAGGGGGTGTGGCACCACGAAAACCGCCATTTTCGATGTTTGTATTAAGAAAATATTTTTTACTTATCAAACATCTGAAAGTAATAAATCCGTTAAATTTTGGAGCTTTACAATTTTAACAGTAATCACAAATTAAATAAATATTTAAATTAAACATTTAACTATTAAAATTCATATTAATTAAAATTAAATATTATTATTACGCATTTTTAAAACCGACAATATTTCGCACATAACCGAATAAAAAAACAGATAGAAAATGTTGTATACACTAGAAGCAGATTTAAAGTCAGACATAAATACCGTATAAAAATGCAGATAGATGCGAAGAAATTCCGAATCCTATCCGTCTCTATCGGATCCTATCTGTCATTTTAAGCAGGGTTCTCTAATGGACTTGCTTCAAAGGTTCTCTCCAATTCAGTCCCTCTTTAAAAACGTCAGCCTCGAACAATTAATTAGTTCCCTAACTAATACGAATCTCCGAACTACAGTTAACAAATCATTTATAAACTGTGGATATCTTCTGTATGTCTTGCTTTTAATAATACGATATCTTCCTCTTTCACATTCGATGGATAACCTCAAGAAATTAAGGATTGTTCAATGGAATTGTCGTGGTATTATAAATAAAAAAGGTAACTTAGAAAGAATATTACATAACTATGATGTTGTATTATTGAACGAAACTTGGTTTCAGTGCAAAAATAATTTTTTCCTTAAAAATTTAACATAATTCGGAAAGATCGCCCCAATAATATTGGCGGTGGACTGATGATCGCAATAAGGAAAGACATTCCTTTTTCCCAAGTCCCTGTCTATGAAGTTCCTGAGAATTTTATACGTTGGCTCTCTCCATCCCATCTAACTGGGGCGACCTTCTTATATTTAATGTCTACAGAAATCCTAGAGCCCAAATAACAGTATTAACTGGGAAACTTTCTTTGATTCTTTCTCAGGTCATTTCCCCTCTGTTATTGTAGGAGGGGATTTCAACTACCATCATCAATCCTGGGGATGTGATCATTCCTCTCCCTGTGGAAATAAACTGTTTAAGACTATTGAAGATTCTACATTTAATATTTTAAACGATGGTTCCGTTGCACGTTTTACCCGAATTAATGAAGCTAAATCGGCAATAGATCTTACTATAGTTTCTAGCAACCTAGCTTCGTTGAGCTCTTGGAAAGTCGAACAGGACAAAATGGGTAGTAATCAATTTCCCATAAATACAACCTTAAAAAAGTCTGTTGGAGTTCCTTTCATGATGCCCTTAAAGAAGAAAAATTTAATAATAAAGAACCTGATGGTACGCCCTTTTCGGCTCTTCAAGCCTACTTAAATCTTTTTGAACTAATAGATAATGCCCTTCATAAAGTTGGACCTACAATCGAAAGTAAGCCTAAGCGAGATTATTATCTAATTCCCCTCCATGGTGGAATGAGGAGTGCTCTAAGTTAGAGAGACTAAGGAGGGCCAAACTTGGTAGTTACGGGCACAAATTTTTTAATGAAAATTTTATAGATCTCCAAAAATTTGAAGCTACTTCTAAGAGAACTTTTAAAAAACCAAAATATTAGGATTTAGATCTTATTGCGCATCACTATCTTCTACTTCTAAGACATCTAATGTTTGGGAAAAAATTCTCGGTTTCAGACATAGACTTATGACCTCTCCTTCACCAACTACCTCTTTGGTTAACATAGAAACCACAAAAAAGATTGAACAGTTCATTGACTCATTCTATGAATCTAGCTCTCCTCCAATTGATCTACGTCCTGTTCCACCTTTCCCCTGTACACCACCTCCCTCTGTGGAAACCCTAGCTTCTCATACTCTCTCCATGCCTCTTAAGCTTCCGGAATTAAAACGGGACATTAAAAACTCGAAAACCAAATCCTCCCTAGGATTAGATAAAAGTAATTATGAAAGCATTGAAAATCTCCCAGAAAATATCCTCAACCAAGTCCTAAAAATTTATAATTTAATTTGAGATGAAGGCTCGTTTCCTGAATCATGGAGTAAATACTTAGTCTTTCTCATTCCTAAGTCGTACACGGTTAAATTCCGGCCTATTGCACTTGCCTCCTGCTTCCTAAAACTTCTTGAAAGATTAATCACAACCCGTTTGAATTGGTGGTTGGAAAACCAGATGCTTATACACAATTAGCAATTTGGATTCAGGAAGAATAGATCCTGTGCTGATGGTTTGGCTACTTTATCTACAGAAATCCATACGAGAGATGGGTGTTCCGTGGAAGATATGCAGGTTCTTTGAAAAGCTAACTACAGAGAGGTCTCCCTCAGGGATGCGACTCCAGCCCTACGTTATATAACATTTATACAATAGACATTCATAAACACATTCACCCTCTTTGCAAAAGTTTACAATATGCTGATGATATCGTCATTTTCTTTTCGTTACGGAACCTTGATGAATGTATTTATATCCTTCAGAACAGTCTTAACTTACTTCAAAATTTCCGAACATCTAGAGGACTCAACATCTCTATTGATAAAACTAAATTAGTTATATTTAATTCAAACAAGAATCGCATCCCTCATGAAACGCATGTTTTATTAAATAATCAGCGAATTTCCCTCTTTTATGAAGTTGTCTTCCTGGGAGTAACATTTGATTGTGAATTAACCTGGGTTCCCCATTTTACGCAACTAATTGAAAGAACCAATAAAGTCATTAATATTATTAAATTCCTGAGAGGAACTTGGTGGGGGGCACACCCTAGAACCTTGCGTATGCTTTACCACACTCTCATAAGAAGCTTCCTTGAGTATGGATGCCAAGCCTTAACGATTTATAAATCTAAACCCTATGATCAGATTTGTAAAATCCAAAACCGCATTTTAAGACTTATCCTTGGCTACCGTCGATCAACGCCTAGTCCAGTTATGTTTGCTGAACTTAAAGAACCTCCTTTGTTCCGCCGATTCCAATTTCTATCTTAAAAATGTCTGTTGAAAGTTTTCTCGATGGAATACCATCTATTGCTTGACTCTCTTTACCGTCTCGAGACTATCGCCGCTAGAAATAACGCTTATAATTTCAGAAAGACCTTTTCTTTACTAAACGCATACATTTACCTTAATCAATTTGAAACCAAAATCAAGTATTCATATACTCCCATCAATTATCTATTGGATTACTCCCTTGAATTTGAAACTCCTAACATTAATCTACATATCGGTGAAATGTTGATGGATAGCTGTTCTCCAAATCTAGATTTCAATCACTATATAAAAATCAATCTTAAAAACGAAACTATTTTTTATATAGACGGCTCCAAGAAAGATGATACTCAATTAACAGGGATTGGAGTTACTTGCCCTTCTCTCCAGCTTTGGATATTATCATAGAAAAAGAAATATCTCCCGCCATAGTAGCCTCTGACGCTCGCAGCGTATTATCTGCCTGTATTTTTGGAAACGAAGTTACAGACAAGCTCGCCAGATTTGCTCTAACTACTGGTACTCCTTTAGAAATCAGAATCCCTTATACTGACTTTTATAAATATATTTCTGATAAACTGCACAATCTGTATAATGTTGACTTAAAAAAGGACAGTGATCGTAGAAGAGTGGGTCTTTACTATTTTGAGAACTATTTTTCGGATTCAACAAAACCTTGGTTTTTTCAGTCTCAATGTAAAAAAAAGTGATATTGTCAATATTTCACGCCTTAGGAGTAACCATTATGCTCTCGCCAGTAGCTTAGCTAGGGAGAATTTGGTAGAATCTGGGGAATGTCCTTGTGGAGACTTTCACGAGGATATTAATCATGTTCTGTGGGCCTGTCCCCGTTTCAACGAACAGAGAAAAATACTTGAAAAATCCTTAATTAAAATGAGATGATTCCCTCCATTCTGTATGGAGAGCCTTCTCTGTGACCCTAATAGTTCTGCTTGTCATTCTATTCTTAAATTCCTCAAATACTGTGAATTGTTTTTTTGTTTAGCGGAAACCCAGATGTCTCTAAAGATCTAGTGCTGTAGAAACTCACCAAAAAAGAAAGAAAGGCTCAAAATAGCGAAGAGTGCCTCATCTCTCCTCGTGTACCATATCTCCTCAATTTATCCTACATAAAACATACAATTAGACATTAATTTTTTTTACATCCTAAGCTGATACAGAAAAAATTGTGTTGGAAGAAAAGCAACGCTGGTCGGAATCGAACACTGGTTTCCGGGCCAACAAAAACAAATAAAGTAGTAAAGTAAAACAAATTATGAGATTGAGGAATTTGATCATCCTCATGAATCTCGGCGCATATGAGGTCATTCGGAATTGTATTTCCTGTTTTAAATAGGAATTTTCGCAAAGAACTATATTCAAGTATTTTTCCTCTCACTGCATCTTCCTATTGAAAATGGTATTTTTCCAACCTATTTGGCAACTCATGTTATTTAAACTGCTAGTTATTGCAATTACGTTTTTATTATTTATTTTGTGAATATCTCTTTTTCCTAACTTTAATTTCCTATCGAAAATGTAGTCTTTTTAACTCTAATTGGCAATTATTCAGTTTAGAATATAATTATAATTGATATGGAAATAGTACATTATTAACCGAGTGGGAGATCTAAGAGGTCCCCAACGAGCATGAAGTTTCCGTGTGAGCGAAGCGAGCGCGTTAACCAATGCGAGTGGGGAATCGACAATTCCCCCCACTCGTTTGACATATTATTTTCTTTACATACCACGAAGGGGAGTGCCTAATATTTCCATACTTTCCCGTCACTAGTGTGGAAAAGTAAGTTTTATCACATGGACTCATCATCGATCGTGGAATCGATCACTTTTGCTGTTTTGTGCCAGGGTCCCAAAATCGCATTTTCCGCGCAGGTATTAAAGAAAAGTATTTCTCCGTATCGCTGTGGCAATAATACTTATTTTTTGACTATATCCTAGCTTGCCAAAGAACTCTTGTGAAAACAAAGATTATAGTACCAAATTCTTGTACAGGAATTTTCAGCTGTTAACACTTTTAAAAAAATAAAAAATTCCAGAAAAACTATGCAGGATACGAAAAAAATGTTAAGAAGCCAAATTATATATTGCAAAAAGATCAACAAATTTACTTTAGACCATTTTTGGATAAGACGTATAGTTTTGGTTTTAATCGTGATAACGCTTTTTTAAAAAAACATTCAATTTTCCGGCCAAACTATATGCTATTGAAAAAAGCGACGCGAGATACAACAGAGATGTATAGAAAACAAATTGTTACTTTTAAAAAGACCTACAAAATCGCATTTTTTACAGAAAAATTTTATAAGAACTAAAATCTTAATTATAACACATATATATGTATATTGTAACATAATTTAATAAATGACAATTCTTGTTTTGTTAAAAGTTAATAATGAATTAAAGGCTGCAATACTATATTATTCTCGTAAAAGAAATTAATATGTGAAAAGACTATGTGAGATGGTATGTTGTCTTATTTTCTTTTACGTCTGGGAGAAACCAACGAATTTGGAAAATAAATCATAGTTCGACGACTTCCAGACGATTAAAAAGTTTAATTAAATTAATAGTAATTTAATGAAGATTTAGATATATCCAGTTCAGGAAATGTTTACACAGGTTGTATACATATACCATAAATTATTATTTTTATTATTATGCAGTAGGACAGGGCTATAACTGCCGACAGCATTGTGGTAAAACCTATTGTACTATACCCTAGAATTTAACCATCTCCCATAAGGTCAGTCTTTACCATAAAGGCATACACTGATTTACAGGAGATGTCGTGTAAGTCTTCTGGTTCGAGAAAAAAATCCCCCAGATACTCGTTTCTGAGGCACGCCAGTTCATCACAATAAAAAAGTATGTGATAAGCTGCCTCCTCACGAAAATCACACTTTTGACAATGAGGGTTGTCTCCAAACCTCATGTTGGTCAAGTGTTTTCTCAGTCGGCAGTGTCCAGTAAGCATCCCTACTACGACATTAATCTGCCTTTTTTCCATGTTCAAAAATTCACTAGTCCTCTTAGTAGATGTGAAATTCTCAAAATACACCTTTTTTTTTGTTCCCTTCCAATATCTCGCATACTCCTCCGAGAGCCATTTACCGATGTGTACGAAATACCACAGTAGAATTTCGGGCCAATCAGGGGCTGTGAATCTCCCATCTTGGCCAGTGCATCTGCTTTCTCATTACCTTCAATATCTTCATTGCCGGGAACCCAGATCAGACTGACCCAGTTTTTACCGGCAACCTTAACAAGATCTTGAAGGCAGCTCCAGACTAGTCTGGAACTAAACTCTTCAGATGTCAATGTAAATGTGCTGGTTATTATAAGCCTGCTTACATATTTCGTCCTAGCAAGCTTCAATAGCTATTATTTCGGCCTGGAAAACTGAAGGAAATATGCCCAATGCTGTTATTATCTCAGCCCTGCACTTCTTCCCATAGATTCCAGCCCTGCTCCCAAGGAGTCTTTAGAGCCGTCTGTGTACCAAGTATAGCATAGCATGCACTTACTGATATCATGTAGATCTTTCACATCAACATCACTAAGGTTGCCCCCTATTAGGAGTCTATAGACTTCCGACGCTGCAGTATTCCTTGAAAAGGTGCAACGACGGATGTCGAGAATGACCTCAAGAGCTGCTATTGGTGTTGTTTTCATAGCATCAGTGATCGTCAAGCAGAAACCCTTTGGAGGCTTTCCAGTTGGTTAATAGTACTGATTAGTTCAGTCCTTCGCAACCAGATCATTGATTAATATGCTATTATGGGTCTGATTATCATTATATATAACCAATAAGTTATCCTGAATTTTAAGTCCCAGGTTTTCCCTATTGCGCATCTACAGGCCCAAAAAGCCATTTTAGCTTTTTAACATTTCGTCAACATGGAGTTTCCAGGTTAGTAGAAAATTCTACTTCCCTACCGTAGAACTTCAGATTTCTAAGGTCAGAAAGCTTCCTTCTTCTGGTAAAATGAATGAATTCCGTCTTGTCAGGGTTAACGGACAAGCAATGGTCGCTGCACCATTGCTTTACTATGTTGAGCGCTGACTGCATGAGTTCCACTAAGTTACCAGGATCGCCAGGTAACAATATTAATGCCTTCAGTTGACATGATGAGATACCCCTCAAGGTTCTCTGAAGTCTGGCAGTGTCAGGTATATTCTCGATTCCCTGATAATCTCCCCTCAATAAGTCCCTTACAGAATTTTGTATCTCATTATTATATCTTGTTAAGGTTGCCTTGTAAAAGTCCCAATTCTCATTCTTTTTAGCCCTGTTAAAAAGGCGTCGAGTTTCCTTTGTCAGCTCCTCCAGTCTAGGATTCCGCCAGGGTGCTTCTGTATCTGTTTTCTTAATACGAGAGGACAATTGTCCTCATACGCTTTGTTCATACATTTCTGTAGAATGTCAACAGCAAATTCTATTTGTTCGATAAACTTGATTCTGCCCGGTATAGCACCTAGCAAACTGCTGAGATGCTCCCTATAAGTATCCCAGCCTTAGGATTCCTATACCTTTGAACTTCAGATTTATCAGCTGGAAAGGAGAAGCATATCTGTCTATGATCCGATAGGGACGTATCCGACGATACATGCCATCCCTTGAACTCTTCGTTAATGCTTATCGAACATAAGGTAAAATCAATTACCTTGCGACATCTAGAGGCCACGAAGGTACGTGTATCACCCCAATTCAGCAAAGTTAAATCAGTGCTTAAGAGGTAATCTAATAAAGACTCACCCCTGTGGTTGGTGTCCTCACTATCCCAAGCCGAATGATGTGCGTTAGCATATCGTATCCAATGAGCAATGGCCACCCTTTGACACAGCAGTACTCCACAAGATTTCGCCATTTCTCAGATGGTGGATCCTGGGAGTCAAATGGTAGGTATGCTGAAAAAATCACCATAGGTTGGCGACTGCCCCCTAACTGGTGCACAATCTTTATTGCCACCAAGTCTCTAGAAGAGAACATTGGTAATCCAATAAATTTAATATCGCGTCTGACATAATGTGCTGCTCTAGGTGTTTCTACGGAACTATCATATATGACTGATACGCTCATGTTACTTAAACCTCTAACTTTCGTCGTGTAAGCCCAAGGTTCTTGTATTAAGGCAAAAGCCGTTTGTTCCGCTAAAAAACGTCTGCTTAAGAAAGCAGACTCTCCTTCAGCGTAGTGAAGGTTTATCTGGATAAAATCCAGACTGGAAGGGGGGCATCTAGTGTCCATCTTAACTTCCAGTTGTCTCCTCCACCTTTTCCGAAGACAAATCCGGTGCTCTGTCTACGGTTGTAGCCTTGGCTTTTGAGAGAATCTTCATATTGATCTTCTCCAACCCATAGTGAGGCATGCAGTCGATCTTCTTGGGCAGATGCTTTTTCCAGAGAGGTCGTCGTCAACTCCCCCTGCGTGGCTTTTTAAATATATTTTTTTGAAAGAACTCATTTTGTTCCCACGAGTAGCTATGGAAATAACATGTGCGCCCCTGCAGAGCCCCGAGTGCAAGGGTAAAACTGATTACTCGGGGAGGTTGTCCGGTATCCCCGAGAGGCCGTTAGAACACCTTCGTACCCCTAGGTGCCAAAAAGCCACGGGCACGATTATTCTATACCCATGACTTAGGGGGGTGGCCACATTGAGTGAGATATTCAATGAATATCCGTTCGTAGGCCAACAGGCCAACGAAGGACTGTTTCTTAGTCGCTGCCAGCAAAAAATAAAGTATTGATACGAATTGAATTAAAAAGACCAAGACATCCTGCAAATCCCGCTTTACGACAATGACGCATTGGACCAGTGTGTCAATTCGTGTCAACTCGTCAAGACGGTATATCAATTTTCAATCTTTCTATAAGTAAATATACTTACTCGAATTCGCCCCAATTCGTCACGGCGAATTTCAGCAAGTGTTGATTTATACAATATACAATTTAATCTCTAACAGAAAAACCAAGGTGCGGGGGATTCAGAATTTATTGTAAATATTTAGTACGTTGTTTCATAGCTCCATGGTGATACTCTGGACTGATACACGAGGGGTCGCTGGTTCAAGTCTCGACGCATGCACTTTTTATTAATCTTTGTTCGAATCGACCTTGACCACGCATTCATATGAATTCACACGCATTCAATTGACGCTGTCTCAATTCACCTAAAAGCGTCTCCAGTCATTTAAACGAATCAGAAAACTAGATTCTCGCGCATTCAAAAAATGTTAATTCGCCCCAATCTGTATCAATTCTTTCTTTTTTGCTGGGCTATGTGGGCCGTAGGCCATTCCCGTCGCGATTCCAAATTGGATGTCGGCCCGGGAGGGGCCTCGACCCAGGAATCCAGCAAGCACGTGATAGCTAGGCTCTTTCACCCTTATATCATACTACAATCATACATACCAGGAGAGTTCGTTTATAGGGATCCTTTCATCTCGCCCAGTAGAGCCCGTTTATAGGGATCCTTTCATACATGTCCATACACATGCAGGCCGAGGTCCGTTTGACCCCTTTGTCTCACACACTTAAGCCTCCCCTCCAATTACAAGGTGTTACAGCCCCTGGGGGAGGATACAATAAAATATTGTGATTATA
>CAKNWW010045896.1:0-15080 GCA_932074435.1 Andricus kollari
AAAAATTTAAACGTTAAAATGGATAGAATTTTAAATACAACACAAAATGTAGTGAATCGAAGTAATAAGATACGAAACAATACGGTTCACTTCGAAGAAATTTACTTCAATTCGAAACGGAAAGACAAAATAGAATAGATAGAATTAGAGAAAGGGATAGGGAAAGAGGAGAGGTTAATGAAAATAATGTCAATGAAATTCCAGCAACTCTTTTTCCATTTGGAATGATACAGACAACATTCCAAATAATGTCAAACTGGCCAATAAAATTTAAAAATAATACGGAAAACAGTCCTACTAATTTTTTAAATAGCTTACTTAGATTTAAACGTGGTTATAAAATTAATGAAACAGATATTTTAGAAAATTTAGATGCTATTTTTGAACAAGAAGCTTTAAGTTGGTTTCAGGTCAACAGAGACAATTGGCGAACTTTGGACCAAGTTATCGAAGACTTTAAAGAAGCATACTTAAATGAAAAGTATTCAGAAATAATTAAAAATAGAATGAAATTTTGCAATAAAAAAAAAAGAGCAAGATATTCATGCTTTTTTTACGGAAATTAAACAACTTTTTTGAAAAATTATAGTCACGACCAAGCCTAGAATGGCAATTAAGAAAGACGTATGAAAATTGAAGGATAGAATACAAATTTTATATCGCCAGAAATGCTTTTTCAAATTTTTCGGAATTAGAAATATTAGGAAGTGAATGGGAAACGGAATTGGCAAAGTCTAAAATTAAAGGTTAACAATGAAGCATTTTAGACAAAGATGATAATAAAAATGATAAAAACATAAAAAATATAGGAAATGAGGAGAATCAAAATAAATGTAAAAACGAGAATCAATATAAAGATCAAAAACAAAGTTGTGATCAAAATCAACAAAACCAATTTAGACCTAGGTATCAAAACCAACAATACAAACAACAATTCCAACCGAGATTTCCAAATGGAAATCCCAGATTTTTAAATCCACGATTTAAAAATAATAATAATTATAAAAATAATCCACGATTTCAAAGAAATCCACGATTAATTAATAATTATAATGTTTATAAAAATCAAAACCAAGCGGGGCAATTATTAAATGCAATTAGTCAGCTGTTAGGAAAAACACAGACAGAACAAACAAATAAGTCCCGCAAATACCAGCGCTTTTATATAACGCGGAAGAGAGTAATAATAAGTCAGAAGACAAAAAAGATAATAAAGGACAAAATAAAAATATGAAAAATGCAAATTATGAAAATAGTAGAGATAATAAAAAAAGTGAAATTAATCCAAGTGCACAGGATTCCATGGATCCAAATTGAGGAAACCGAAATTCACACTTTAGATCGCAAGATCCCATTACATGCTACAGTTCCGGGAAAGTAGGCGACTTTCGACGTGATTGTTGGTTTTAAATAAATCAGGGAAACGCAAGCGGTAGTTATTAAAGAGGGATAATAATCATTGAGATAAAAACCGTCAGAATTACTGGACATAGACACAAATGACTCGGACGAAACAAGATTTCACCTGATGATAAAATTTAAAAATCATGAATTCAGAGTGTTAGTTGACACAGGTGCCACTCACTCATACATAGGTGAAAAATTCATAAAGACAATAAAAAAGTTAGATTACGAAATTAAAAAACCTAAAAACGATACATTAATGGTCGCAAATAGAGAAAAATTAAAAATTGTAGGACAAGTTTTAATTCCAATCAAATTAGGCCATATAGAAAAATACTTATTATTCAGGCTGGTAACAGATTTAAGATCGATAGGAATGGTAGAAACCGATATGATAGGAAGATTAGGTTTAAAAATGGATTTTGAGAAAAATATTTTGTGGTTACCAGAATCACCAAATATTAAGTATACGATACAAGCGAATATAAGTAGAATGAACGAACCGGGAATGAACGATACCGAGGAAAATAAAATTAGGGAGAATCAGGAAATGAAATTAAAATTCGGAACTAAGATTAGCTTGAGAAATCACGTGCGAGAGAAAGATTTGCTACAGTGCGAAGTCTCTTCTCCCGTGTCGCCACACACCCCACCCCAAGCCATCCTTACAGGTGATGCACGAGACTCGATCCCGCCATCACCCTAGCCGGGACAGAGTGTACGGAGGCATGCAGCCCCACACCCTAAACCAGGGCTCACCAAAAGGCAGTCGGCGACTGCAAATACTGATAGTGTCATTCTTGTCCTTCGACTGGTCCTTAATCCTTCACGATAAATTACAGTTTGAAGTGAAAAAATGAAATGTATTGTGAATTCAAGTAGAAAAAAATCAGACCCTTGTATGTGAAAAATAAGCCACAACGAGCCGTGATCGTACCGACCGTAAACGATTCCTGGAAATCGAAGAAAAAATAACAGAAAAAATTGGTGGCAGTCGTGCACTTGTCGTGTCAGTCAGCACCTGCTAAAAAACTGGTGAGCCCTGCCCTAAACCCTATAAGGCGAGCGACGCAACATTGGCACGAGCCAGCGTGGGCGTCAGTAGGTTAGATGCAGTCTGTTCAACAAGAGCGTGTTCGTCATATTTTGAAAACTATTGGAGATTTTTTAACGTTTTTTTTAATTAAAGGACGTTTAAAGTACTAATATGCGTCTATGATGCCGGTCGAACCATCCGAGAGAGCGCAAAACGTTTAACAGATAACGACCCTGAATATCGAAGCCGTTTTTGCAGTTCTTGGAAAGCGGAAAAAAGCATCACGACCTTGGACTGGCGATCACAGTCCCCAGATGTAAATCCCATCGAAAACGTCTGGAGTGTTTTCAAGAGGAAGCTTGCCGGAAAGCGTGTATTCACCCTGAAACAGCTGTCACAAAAAACCAGGAAGTTATGGCTACATTTACCAAAAAAATGCCAAAAAATTAGTTGAAAGCATGCCAAAAAGGTGCCAGGCCATTCTGGACAACTATGGGGATTAGTCCATTTAATAGGTAGTTGCCTATTAGTACTTTGAACGTCCTCTAATTAAAGAAAAAAAACGTTAAAAAATCTCCAATAGATTTCAAAATATGACGAACACGCTCTTGTTGAACAGACTGTCAGAAGGCTAGTCAAAATAAAGAGATAGTAGACAGGAAAACAAACAAGGATAGGAAGAAAATGGAGAGCGAGAGTAAAATAAATATGAATTTATATGCGAAAAATAAGGATAGAAAATTAGGAACAGAATTTAAAGGCCCATTGGAATTTAATAAAGAGAAAAAGGATTCTGAATTGAAAACAGTTATCGATAAAACTAAAGAAAAAAATGATTCGATAATAGAAAAATTATTCTCAATTAGAAAAAGTAATTCGTATAATTTTAGAAATAATGCGCTAATAAATAATAATATTGCACGCGTAAAAGTAGAAAGGAAGAAAAATTTAGAATTTTGCGAGGAAATTTCTGAAGGAATAGTAGAATTAAATGAAGCACAGCAAGTGCAATTAGAAAACTTGATTAGAAGAAAAATAATAGATCAGGGAACAGAATTAAAACCGACACATTGAACTAGTCATAAAATGGATGTCCAGGGACATAAACCGATTGAATAAATATATTATTATGTATCACCAAAAATAAGAGAATTTACGTATCAGGAAGTAGGTAGACTTTTAGAGGAGAAAATCATAGAACCATCTAATAGCGATTGGTCAAATCCTATAAAAATGATAAAAAACCTAATGGTAAATATAGATTTTGTTTGGATTTTAAGAAAGTTAATAAAGTAACAAAGAAAGATTTCTATCCAATACCTATAATGTCTGAAATATTGGATACATTAAGATCAGCAAGGTGCATGTCTAAAATAGATCTTCGTTCAGCATATCATCAGGTACCGTTGGACGAGGAATATAAAACAATAACAGCATTTATTCTCCCGGGCAAAGGAATGTACCAGTTTAAGAGAATGCCATTTGGATTAAAAAATGCTCCTGCTACATTCTAGCGCCTGATGGACAGAATAATAACACCAGATTTAAAACCGCATGTATTTTGTTACATTGATGACATAATTAGAGTTTCAAAAAATTTTGAAGAACATTTAAAATATTAGGATATTGTTCTAGACAGAATCAAAAATGCAGGTTTAACAATAGATTTAGACAAATGCGAATTTGGTTGTTCAGAAATAAAATACCTAGGATTTAAAGTCAATGAAAAAGGTTTACAAGTAGGTGATGATAAGATAAAACCAATTTTAGATTTTCCAAGGCCAAAAACGGTTAAACAAAATCAAACATTAATAGGAATGGCTTCATGGTATAGGAAATTTATTCCGAAATTTGCAGAAATAATAGAACCTCTGCAAAAATTATTTTAAAAAAAGGAAGTAAAGTGGGAATGGACTGAAAAATCGGAACAGGCATTTACGACTATTAAACACCTATTAACGACAGCACCAATTCTTGCTTGCCCTGATTTGGAAGTCCATTTCAACTCGAAACCGATGCTAGTAATACATGTTTAGAAACCGTATTGACACAAAATACTAACGGTGAAAATTTTTTAATAGCATTTGCAAGTAGAGGTCTTAATGGGGCAGAACGTAAATATTCTGCTTCGGAAAAAGAATGTTTAGCAATAGTCTGGGCAATAAGGAAATTTAGACCGTATCTAGAGGGTTTTTCATTCAAAGTCATCACAGATCATATTGCCTTGAAATGGCTGCATAACTTTAAAAAATCAACAGGTAGCTTAGCACGATGGGCTTTAGAATTATTAGAGTACGATTATGAAATAATGTACAGAAAGGGAATTTTAAACCATGTCCCATATGCGTTATCAAGGTCGAATGCAAGTGAAATAAAATTTTCAAGTGTCTTAGCTAGTATAGTAGAAACCGAGGAAACAGATTTTAAAGAAAATGAAGATAATTGGTATAAAAATAAAATGATACAAGTTAAAAATAAACCAGAAGAAAATCCAAACTGGAGAATACGTGATAGTCAATTATATTTTTATAGACCCGAACCTTTGAAATCAAGCTTAAATTTAGATAGTAACCCGTGGAAATTAATGATTCCAAAAGAATTACGAGAACAAGTTTTAATTGAGAATCATGACAATAAACAAGTAGGTCATTTAGAGATGGAAAAAACTTATGCAAAAATTTCCGAAAATTATTTTTGGCCCGGAATGTACTCTGAAACATTAAAATACGTAAAAGAATGTGACATTTGCCAAAGAATCAAACTGGAAGTAAGTAATCAGATGGGTTTAATGGGGAAAACAATAATTGAAGAACCGTGGACAGTGGTAGCATCTGATATGATGGATTCGCTACCAATGACAAAGTCAAGAAATCAAAATATTTTAGGTTTCGTTGATATCTTTACTAAATGGGTGGAAATAATTCCGGTTAAAAATAAATTAGCATCGACAATTGCAAAAGAATTCCATAAAACTCCTAAATATCATGCGCAAGCTAACCCAACTGAGAGATGTAGCAGATCAATTAAAACAGCAATAAAAGCGTACTTGGAAAAAGGTCATAAATTATGGAATGAAAATTTAGATGATTTGCAATTTTCATTAAATACGAGTAAACATTCTTCAACAGGTTTCACACCAGCTTTCTTAAATTTAGGTAGGGAACTTAAACCAATTCAAGCGTTGACTAAAGATTTAGATGGTAAAAGCGAAATTGAATTCCAAGAGTACGAAAAATGGGCTAATAGAATGAAAAATTAAAAATAATTAGAGAAGAAGTAGTTAAAAATTTAGATACTACGAACAAAACACAATCTAGATATTATAATCTCAGACGTAGACCGATAAGTTTCGAAATTGGCGAACAAATTCTAAAAAGCGATAAAACATTAGCAAATAAGGGGGACGGAATAGCGAAAAAATTGAATAAAAATGTTGAAGGACCATTTTTCATTAAAGCAAAGATTTCACCAACAGTTTACGAAATAATAACAAAGAATGGGAAATCCCTAGGTAATTGGAATGTTAAAGATATTAAAAAATCGGTTTGAAATTAAATTTTTCTTCTGAATGGCATGCATGTAAATTATTTCAATTTTTACACCACTGATGCCGATAAAAGTGACAGAAACACTTACACCTACATTCACAAAGACAAGAAAAACAGAAAAAAAACCTTTTATTTTCAGAAAATGGACGACAGATTATATTTAAAGTGCTCTCGCTGCAGAGCACAATTCAAATCAAAGGATTCTCTGGCACATGCTTGTGCAGTATTGAAGTGTGCTCACTCCAGCAGAGACTTTAAAGCAAAGGAGTTACTGACGCTCTCCTGTACAGAAATCCTAAACATCCCTCAACCTCCAATACATGAAACACCGGAGGCAAGACAGAGAAGAAGAGAGGAAGACGACAGACGAATGAAGGAGGAGACAGATAGAAAAATGTAGCAGGAGTTTAACAATATACGCAAGAGAAAACTTCTGGAACAGAAAGTGGGGATGTTCGACGAGTACGGCTCACGAAAAGGAGATCCCTGAATCCAGAAATAAGCTGAGGGAAAGCGCCTATTTTACGGCCTACCAACGATGGAAGAGATAAGGAAGGGGTTAAAGGAGAAAAAGCTAAAAGAAAAAGAAGAGCAAGAGAGATTGGATCAGGAAAGGGAGAAAACGTTGCAGCAAGCATTGGAAATTATAAATATTCAACAGGAGAAAGAAAGAGAAGAAGAAGAAATAGAAAGAATGAGAAAACTGTTAAAATATAGACAAGAGAAATATATGAAACAGGCCGCAAGGGCAAGAAAAGAAGCCAAATTGGAAGAAGAAAGAATTCAGAGGAAAGAAGAACGGGAGAAAAAGTCAAAGAAAATGAAGGAAGCCAGGAAAATCAAAAGAAGGACACACGAAAATAAAAGAGTGTTGTTCCCACTCGAAGAGGTGAAGGAGGAATCCTCAACTGATTGGGACACAGACGATTAAAAAGAGAAAGGAGATAAACAATTAATGACAGTTGATTATCAAAAATATACCACAGTTAATAATTAAAACTTTCTTTTACATAATTACATACACCACATAAAAATTTACTCAAAACCCACACAACAGACAAAAATTAAAATAGATTTGTATTTTACACTTGCACTTAGAAATTGAAATATATTAATTACTGTCACATAAATTTAATTGAATAGGACATAAATAAAACAAAGTAAATACGGCTATAAGAGGCCAAGATAGAATTTTGATTAAAATAAGGTAGAATTTAGAGATAAGTTAATTTTCAGAAAGAAGAACCAAAGAGAACAAAATAGTGGAAGAAGATACGAATCTCCGGATAGAAAAGATTAAAATGGAAGATTAATTTAAGAATTGATAGAATGAATAAGATCAGGATATTAGACATTCTATTCAGTTAGAATAGGATTTTTTTGTTTTTGCTTTTATTTGTTTTTTTGTTTTGTTTTTGTTATTAAAATGTTGTTTGAGAGGTAGGAATTTGTAAATTATGTTACAGAAAGAAAAAGATGGAAGACATCAAGGTATGGAAGTGTCGTCACTGCGAGAAGATGGTTCCGGTCGAGCTTTATATTTTTCACGACACCTACTGTAATGAAATGTCGAATGGAACAAAAAATCACGACACAGTCCCGGATTGGACAAAAACTAAGTACGTCAAAGGCGTTTGGGTGGAAATAAAAGATTCAAGAAAATTTTTAAAATAACGGTAGAAGAAAATAAACGGACACAGGAACAAGACGACGATTCATATGTGCAAATCGACATCACGGAGGAAGAATCATTACTTTCAATTGGAGAGGAACTGGATAGGTGCGAGGAACTGTTAAAAAAATAAACCTCGTTCCAAACAGGGGGGGGGGGGGGGTTGTATCAAAGTTACAGGAACCCCACAACCGTACGACGCTGTGGACCTAGAACCAGGAGTGGGGAGAGTATTACTTCCTGGTTCTAATACCCAAATCCTGACCCTGAAGCGTCAGGCTTGTGCTTCCTGCACGATCGCCTTATACTACCTAGTCAGTAGACGATACCTTGGCAAAACCGCCCGTTTAATCTCATCAACACGTCGGTGATTCGATTGTACGTTTGCGCCTCTTGAACCCTTCGAAAGCTCCAACTACAACCAGATCAATCCTGAAGTGAAGAGGCCCTCGGAAAGCACTAAAGAAGCCCGTATTGAAAGCGAGCTACCTCTGACCAATCAAGAATCTTCAACAAGCACAAGCAGTTGTGCCTGTGAGGAAACGCCTACACTATGACCAAGGGTTGCGACGCAGCCCTAAGCGCACACTAGCTCAACTACTTCAAGGCCAGCGATCCAAATCCCTACGCAAACGCTACAACCATTCTGAAGTTAAGCTATGTACACTGTCTGTATGCGTATGGGTATGAATGGATAAAATAAGTCATTTCCGTTTTTATGAACATAGCTTAGAAATGTAAAGGAAGGAATCGGGCTCCCCTCACTCGCAAGTTACCCTAAATTTCGGGGATGAAATAATCAAATTCCGGTGTCGTTTGTTACGAGCCAATCTCCATTCTTTTTTTTATAATTAATGGGGCTCGAAATCTTATTTCAAACCACATTGATTCAAAACTCTATATGAGTTTCAAGGGACTCTCTGCTCGCTCGTAACCTGAGAGCTTACTGTCAGCATGCTTACGCTGCGTTCCCAGCTCCCGGGGACTGATAGCGAGCCAACTTGTGAATTAGGAGAGTAATTACCTAAGAGAATGATTTTAATCAAGGCTTACAATTATTCTCTGATGAAAACATGCGGATTGCGGAAGGGAATTGTATGAATGTACGGAATAATTAGTGTGCCCCTGGGCCTAGGTGAAAGAGAAAACCAAACACTGTACCTAGAATATAAGATCAAGAGATTTAAAAAAATAGAATTAAGGGGAAGGAAAATTAATTCTAAGGCATCAGCCGCAAGGACCTACATTAAAAACATGTAAGATAACCTGGGAAGAACGAGGGTGTAGTAGCACTCGCTATGCAGTCACACACGGACACACGCAAGGCACCCATTCCATCTCTATCTCTCCGACGTTCTAAACATCGCCGTCGCATTCTTTGCATGTAGCTACGCTGCCGCGACGATTGCAAGCCTCCGCACTCCACATGCTGTCCTCTCTCTCTCTCTCTCTCTCTCTCTCTCTTTCTGTCTCTCAATGCCATTCTTCCTTAAGTTTGTCTCGTTTTCGCCTTTACATACTTCCCACCGTAGCCCGACTGTACGAGCACGAGGAAAATACCAAAACAACACCACGTGCTCGCTCAGAAAAAATTTGTAACGCCAAAATGCTTATTTATTCTTTTTGATGAAAGGGTTGAAATTAATACATACTTATATTTATGTTGAACATTCCAACTTGCATCAACTTCGATGCAAATTGAAATTAAAATTTCTTTCAGGAATATAAAGAAAGACTCGAATGCACCTCACTTCTGTAAGGTGCTGACGAGGTTCCTGTCTCACAGATGCAAAATTTGAAACGGAATCATTTGATAATGTAATTCCCGCACACTTGGAAATCAAGCTACCTGGCTAGTCAAATTTGCAAACGCTGCTTTGGCTCTCACGGTGTATCCCTACTTTCCTAATCCCAATTCCGCAACTCCGCAAAAATCCCTACCGGAAACACCTCAATTATGAACCGTCGAGCAGCAGTGAAAATTGCAGTCTCCTGAGCAAGCTGACACGGCCGGAACTGCTCAGATTTTTATCCGCCCGACGTTAGGATCAAGAACCAAACAAAAATTTTAATCGGTAAAAACTTAGTCCGTAAAACGCAACCACGTCCTATCCTTGGCACCGGAATTCCAATTTTCGACCACGTAATGGGAGTAAGCCGCCGGAACCGATGGGTTTTTAACCAGTAAAATTGGGTTCGTAAAAGCGGATTGACGGAAGGTGATAGGTGTTCGCGCGTGTTTGTATGTGTCGCGAATATCAATCATTTGAATCTCGCTATTGTTTGTAATGTTCCCTATAATTCTACTTTGAATAAATTTGAGTGTTATTGTAAAATATTGGCGAACCAAATTCATTTGAAAGTTGACAAAATTTCCAAACCCTAATTTGTCTCATAATTTTTCGGGACAATAACTCTCAGTCTGAGAGTAAGGCTACCAACCCATATAAAAATAAATACAGTAAAGACGAGTCTCTCGCCCTTGCTCCAGTTTTGGGGGAGCCTCCCCCCAACGTACCGATACTAGGCGGCTTTTGTTTGCGGGTCTTTTTATTCACGGGTACAAAAATAAATTTGATTTAGTTCGTACGTAACAGTGGCAAAGTGGAGCAGCTTCCCCAGAATACGCCGGTTTTAAACATGCATTCCCACCAAATACACGCCTCTTAGAGCAATTTTAAATAACTAGAAAACGTTTCGGAGCGGGGCGAAAATCGACCGATTTCGAAGAATCCACTTTCAGCTGTTAAACAAGGTTTATATGATTCTACTAATGTATGGCAAGCTGGAGCAACTTTCCCGGAGTACGCCGGTTTTAAACATGTTTTCCCGTCATAGACAGGCCTACTAGAGCAATTGTAAATAGCTAGAAATCGTTCCGGAGTTGGGCGAAAGTCGACCGATTTCCAACAATCCACCTTCAGCGGTTAAACAAGGTTTATATGATTTTACGCATGTATGGTAAACTGGAGCAGCTTCCCCGGAGAACGCCGGTTTTGGACATGTAGTCCCATCAAATACACGCCTATTAGAGCAATTTTAAATAACTAAAAAACGTTCCGGAGCGGGCGAAAATCGACCGATTTCGAAGAATCCACTTTCAGCTGTTAAACAAGGTTTATATGATTCTACTAATGTATGGCAAACTGGAGCAACTTTCCCGGAGTACGCCGGTTTTAAACATGTTTTCCCGTCATAGACAGGCCTATTAGAGCAATTGTAAATAGCTAGAAATCGTTCCGGAGTTGGGCGAAAGTCGACCGATTTCCAAGAGTCCACTTTCAGCTGTTAAACAAAGTTTATATGATTTTACTAATGTATGGGAAACTGGAGCAACTTTTCCGGAGTACGCCGGTTTTCAACATGTATTCCCATCAAATACACGCCTATTATAGCAATTGCAAATAGCTAGAAATCGTTCCGGAGTGGGGCGAAAATCGACGGATTTCGAAAAATCCACTTTCAGCTGTTCGACAAGGTTTATATGGTTTTACGTACGTATGACAAACTGTAGCAACTTCCCCGGAGTATACCGGTTTTAAACATGTATTGTCATTACATACATGCCTATTAGAGCCATTTTAAATAGCTAGAAATAGTTCCGGAGTGGGCGGAAATCGACCGATTTCGAAGAATCCACGTTCAGCGGTGAAAGAAGGTTTATATGATTTTATGCATGTATGGAAAACAATTACGGAAAGCAATTTGCCTGGAGTACGCCGATTTGAAACATGTATTCCCATCAAATACACGCCTATTAGAGCAATTTTATATAGCTGGGAAATGTTCCGGAGGAAGGCGGAAATCGAACGATTTCGAAAAATCCACTGTCAGCTGTTCAACAAGGTTTATATGGTTTTACGTAAGTATGGAAAACTGGAGCAACTTCCCCGGAGTACGCCGGTTTTAAACATGTATTCCCATCAAATACACGCCTATTAGAGCAATTTTCCATGGCTAAAAAGCGTTCCATTTATTAGAAAAGTCAGAGATTTCCACATCTTTGAGGTTGAGCATCTTTTAGGAAGAAAAACAAAATATCCGGTATTTACAAGATGTTTAAATCAGTTCTTGAACTAATAACCCTGTTAATTTTTCCTTTGGCTCGAGATTTTTGCTCGAGTATGAAAATATATAAAATATGAATCTAAAAAAGATAAATGTGAAAAAAATGTAAATTTTAAGTTAGATTCTTTAAGATTTCAGGAAAACCCATGTCAAATATAATTTATAGAATATCTTATACAATCCAGTAAATAACTTAATCATTAACTGTACGATTGGTTATCAATCCCACAAAGAAAATAAAATGAGCTAAAGATTTGAAAATGTTTAAAAATTGTCACTTTTTTGTTGTTGTTCCTAAATACTTCGTCCATTATCATGGCAATAAAGTTACTTTTGTTTATATAAATTAAAAATATAGCTTTTTGTTATAATACGTTTGACTTGATTAAATTTAATTGTAAATTGTAAAAAGAAAATTTCTCTATTTTATAATAGGCGCACAGGGTTACCTGGGTAACCCTTGTTTCTTTAAACTGAAATTATTTTATGTCGGACACATGCTTTAAAGCTTAAACCCCATGAGGGCTCGAAACTTAATGTATAATCCATTTTTTTAGAGAGATGTGGTTTGGATGTTTCTTTCTTTTTTTCTCTCCGTCTTTTTCAGTTCTCATATATCTGTCTCTAATGAGCCGTTTTACAATGTTATTTGAAAACATATTTCTTTTATTTTAACTCTTCTTGTGCAATTATTTTGAATAAATTGATTTTCTTGAGTGTTCGTTTTTTGAAAAACAGTTTCTTAAGGATCATAATTCTTTTTAAGACTTTTTCTGCCATTTTGTTGCACAATTCGGGTTTTTAAAGTTTATGTTGGTGTGACGGGTTACCCGGGTACCCTCATGTACTTTTTATGTGGCGTGACTTTACAATTATTTATTTCTTCTAAAAATGATAAATGTGTATGTTTTTATGTGATTTTAACTTATTCTTATTCTTTATCAATACAAAAATGAAATAATAGGAATCATTACCATGCTCATGTTTACTCTTCAGAGCTTTGGAAACAGGTGTTACATACTGGCTGATTGATAAATGTTCACCACGTTCAGGTGAATTTCGGGGGTTGTTGAATATTATTTTAGGGTTAGAAATATAAGTTAGGGTTTTCTGAATTTGAGTTAGGTGATTATTTCAAATTTGTTTAGTGTTTTACGTGGAGGATCTTCGGACATATCAAGGTGGAAGTGGCAGGGGTGGTCTTAGGGGGTTGTTGAATATTATTATGGGGTTGGAAATGTATGTTGGGATTTTCTGAAGGTGAGTTGGGTGATTATTTGTAATTTTTTCAAATCTTTTAAGTGTAGGCTCTTCGGATATGTTAAGGTGGAAGTGGAAGGGGTGGTCTTAGGTGGTTGGTGAATATTATCATAGAGTTTGAAATATAAGTTGGGATTTTCCGAAGATGACTTGGGTGCTTATTTCAAATTTTTTGAGTGTTTTACGTCGAGGATCTTTGGATACGTTAACCCTTATGTAGGCAACCGGGTACCCGGGTGCCCACCGCGTCACAGTTTTATCGATTATTTTTTGAAAAAAAATTCTTACGTTCTGAGATTCCGGATCCTCGCGATTTGGCCTTTTTAGAAGCTATTGACTATGCTGCATGCAGGAAAAAAAAAATTGTTGTGTGAAAATTCAGCTGTTGAAAAAAAGTAGCCCCAGGGGGCAACCGGGTACGCACTAGATAAAAAGTTACTTTTTTATTTCGAAATGAGTTTTATTATTAATAAATATGAGAATTAAATAATGCAGGTTAATAAATAAATAATTGCAATAATTTGCAAGTTGAAAATCAATGATTTAATAGCAGTTTACATGTTGAAAATTAATACTTTTACATTTATACAGTGCAATCGGAAAATAATACTATTGATGACGAATATTTACCGCATACAGGGTTTTCGCACTTTGTACAACTCTTTATAGTCTTTCTGCGCCTTTTAATTGTTAATCTATAAGAAAGATGACAAGAAAATGTTGCTTTCACCCAACCAGATCTATCTCGAGGCTGATCATCTCTTTCACCAACAGGACCAGCACCGAGATGAGCTCCGAAATTATCCTCGATTGCATATTTTATTGAGTGGTGGCGCATAATTTGATTATTTGAAGAACGGTCTTCGATCAAAGGTTTATATAACTCTTCACTTAATTGACGTAAGAAAATACGACATCTGCCGACATCCACGAACATGAAAACTGACTGCGCGCCACCCGCTGTGCGCTCGAAACCTCTGCTCCAATTTCCATTTAAGACTTATGTTTATTTACTAAAATGAATCGGTTTGAGAATATTTTAATCATGCCCAACAACGTGAAGAAAGTTGGTTGCCTACATAAGGGTTAAGGTGAAAGTGGTAGGGGTGGTCTTGGGGGTTGTTGAATATTATGATGGGGTTGGAAATATAAGTTGGGGTTTTCTGAAGGTGACTTGCGTGATTATTTCAAATTTTCTAAATTTTGTAGTGTTTTAAGTGGAGGGTCATCGGATTTGTTCAGGTAAAAGTGGTAGGGGTACATTGGGCAAAATCACTTGAAGATTGGGGTCCGTCATGAAGTCACAGCTTAAACTTTTGAAACAGCTCACAGTTAATTACTCAGAATGATTAAGTTTGCTGAAGGGATTCCCAATCAGATTTGTCG
The DNA here is from genome assembly GCA_932074435.1 of Andricus kollari. NCBI lineage: Eukaryota > Metazoa > Arthropoda > Insecta > Hymenoptera > Cynipidae > Andricus > Andricus kollari. The sequence continues at coordinate 14,375 of CAKNWW010045896.1, forward strand.
ACGCCTCATTGTGAAATTATTTTAAGCAAGCATATTCGACTTCGGACACGATGAGAGCATCCCAGTGTGCACAAAATATGGCGTCGTCTTTACGACATCGTTACGACATCTTTACTACAACTTTACGACATCCTATGTTTTACTTAACTTACAAATGGTACTTATATTCAGATTCAGCAGTTTCTAGTGAGCGATACATTTAGGCAAGAGCACACGATTGCCAAACGTCTTTCAACTATTAACGCTCGTCCCAACCTCTGTCCAGTTCTTTAAAAAGTAGCAACCAGGGGGAATGATTTTTTCTCTATAAATACGAGCGAAATAAATCAAATTTATGTATTTCTGCGGATTGGAGAAGTTTAGTACATATTCGAGATTTTGCAAATACGGAATATCGATTCATTAAAATTTTATCATCGGTTTGTGCAACTAAAAAGTAGTTGACTATTCCGCAGCTAAGTAGCTGCAATTATAATTAGCATCTTATACATGTAAAGCCTATTCAAAGGTATCAAAGTTTTAACATTATTCCTGTATATCGACTACCTCTTCGATCGCTCCATGATGACCGAAAAGTACGCCGGGACTGCGAAAGTAAAGAAAAGGGACCAAGGAATGCGGAGAAAAAGTAATAATCGATCGTGAATATAAAAGCCGTTGACATTTGGGTGCCCAGATGCAATGAGAGGATATGGAATCATTTGCC
>CAKNWW010045965.1:0-10156 GCA_932074435.1 Andricus kollari
GAGAATGAGAAATTACAAGTAAAGAATCGGGCATCCTCGGCTTCAACGCCGAACCCATCTTCGTGGCTGACACGAAGCCGCCACCGAAATAAAACGAAAGAGCACGAAGGAGACAGTGAAATCATGAGAACCGACAAATTTTCGTTGCCGCGGAGCGTGGAATCAAGTGACGAAGTGGGGACACACCGACACGCGGCGTTTACGTGTGTTGCTCCCACACGGGAGTCGTGGTGGGGGCCGCCAGCTCCCACGATCTGTGAACACTGCACCCTTTTTTCCACTTCTTCATAATTTACTCCAGTCCCCTCTTCTATGTCTCTTGCATTAAAGCCCCCCTCCTTTCTTTTTCCCACCTTGGTAATTCTATCATCCTCCCAGTGGGCACAACATTTGACGACGTCTTGGCGACATCGTTACGAGATCTTTACGACGACTTAAAGATATTTATGCCCATGTCGTTAAGATGTCTTTACGATGTCGAAAAAATATCGTCAGATCGTACGACGTCTTTACGATATCGTAAAGACATCTTAACGACATAGACATAGGATGTCGTAAAGTCGTCGTGAAGATGTCGTAACGATGTTGTAAAGACGTCACCAAATTTTGCGCCCACTTGGATCCCTCTGCTTTTTTCTACGTCCATCAAACACTTTCTCGCTAACACCCTCCCTTTCTCTCCCTCAGCTTCGTCTCAAATGCCCATGCCATCTTGCCTGCTCTAGTACTTAGTTTGTCCCTTTGCGCTTTTTCTCTCACCATAAGTCTTGGCGCCCTCCAGCCCCATATCTCTGCTTCATAACCTAAAATCGGCCATACCAGCGTATTAAATAACCACATTCTCCTTCTTCAATTTTTTTAATCTTCTTTTTCCTATTCCCATATCTCTTTCACAACCCCCGCTGCTTTTTTATCCTTTCTCTTATATGAACTCTATGATGTTCATTTGTTTGCAAGGTTTATCCCTAATATTTAAACTCTTTTACTTCTTCTATCTTTGTTCTCTTCCATATCCCCGTCCATTCTTTCTTCATTCCCCCTCTGGTTCTACACCTTAACTCTGCTTTTTGTCCCCGTAAAAATTTGGGATACTCTCTTCATCAATCCCTCTCTTATCCCCTTCATCACCATAACTTTTTCTATCTCGCTGCGGTCTAGGAGTCAAGCGCCATCTTTAGGTCCACGAACATTGCTATCATTGCTCCTTTCACCCTTTTAATTCTCTTATTAACTAGCAAGTTTAGAACATATATGTTGTCCATTACCCTCATTCGTTTTCTGAACTCTGTCTGATTCGGTGGCTCTATCCTTTTTTCCTCAACCTCTTTCTTCAACTCCTCCGATAAAACAGTCACATATACTTTATAAAATGTTGACATCAGCGTCACTCCTTTATAAGCTTTAACCTCCTCTGCTTTGCCTTTTTTCATTATGGGTACCACTAATCCTTCCTTCCATAACTCTAGCCACCCCTTTCCTCTCCATACTTTATTGCACATTATCCATTCCTATTCCTTTAATTTGTCCCCCGATATTTCTAGACTTCATTTAGAATCTCATCTATACCAGGTGCCTTTCCATCTTTCAGTATGCCTCATACCTTTACTATTTCCTCTCTTGTAATGTCTTCCCCTCATCTATTTTCCTAACATATGTTCCTCCTTTCTTAACTTTCCTCTCTACCCCTCCTAGTAATTCCAGAAAATATTTTTTTTTTCGTCCTCTAGCCGGAAGTACGTTTTCGCGGCTGCATTTCTGTCCGGGAACATTGGCTTTTGCGGCGTGCTATAGTTAACGCGATATCTGATTAGCTGCGAGATTTTTGTGGCTCGCTGACGTAGCAACGCTCACTGCTATTGTGGAATTAGCCTCCGAAAAAAATTTATCTTGACAGGTGAATGGAAAAAAGAGAGCGTCGGTGTGTTCAACCTCAAAACTGATGGTTTAAGGTTATTGCGATTTTTGTGCATACAAAATCTGCATAAAACCTCAAAAATGGTCGACTCCTCGTCTGAAGATTCTGCGGACAAGGAAGAAATATTACGAAAAAATAAAAAATGTGTTTATTATGCCCGCCCCGACCAGCAAAATCTCGGCTCCGCCTCGGCTTTGCAAAATTCGGGCGGGCGACCGAATCCCATGCATCCGCTCACTGACCTAGAGCAGCGGCGCGACGGCACTACGTACTTTCAGCTGGGGATAAAGAAAAATGGTATACGACACATGGCCGGAAATATTGGATACCCTGGCGTGCGTGATATGAAGCCTCGGCTTCGCCTCGGCCTTCATATCACACACGCCCGGAAATCCAAATTTCTGGTCTTGGGTCTTAATGTACTATTTCCATTCTACCATCTCAATATCCTGCTTTACTCTTTTCCTTCTTCTTCTCGCTCTACTTATCACCTTCGAAACCTCTTCTTCAATCCTAGCCTTCTCCGCCTCTTCTTCAAGCTTTTAATTTTCCTCCTCTTTTTTTGATCACAGAACTCAAAATACTCCGTTTTATTTCTCCTATATTTTTCACCACTACTTGTCCCTTTTCTCCACGTTCGTAATTCCGTTCTCAGTTCTTTCTTCTGCTCTTTATATTCCTCATCCCATCCACTTCTATCCCCTCCTTCACTAACTTCTTCTTCTTTGTGCATTCTAATACCTTGAGTCCTAATATCCTGGTTTACATTTCCTTCCCCCATTTTGATATTCCTGACCTTTTCCTTAAACTGTTCGTTACCTTCCATTCACCAATCGCCTCTTCCTGTTCATTTTACTTTTGCTTCCTTTTTAGCCTTATTGTCATTACACTTTTCTCCCTCTAATATCACTATTATTGGAAAGTGATCTAAATCTATATAATTCCCGACCTCTAATTTCTTGAAGTTCTCTCTTACCTCGTCGTCCACTACCACATAGTCAATTACCGTTCCCTTTTTTCTTCCTGAACGTGTATATTCCCCTTCCTCTATCTCCTGCTCTCGAATTAAAATACTCCACTATCTTCCACCTCTTTCCTCCTATATTTATCTCTTCTACTATTAATCCTTCTTGTTGTTACTTAATCTATTTTTTATCCTTCTCTGTTATACATTAATCCCTTACTCCCGTCACCATTCCTCCCATTCCTCTGCCTTTTTTATTCTTCCTCTTTGCATTTTTTCCGTCTGTCCCCTACTTGCTCACATCCGTCTCTACATAATTATGTTTTTTTAGGCGGCGATTTGAACATTTTTGGATTTGTCAAGCTTGACCATATACCTTCATTGTCTTAACTGGTTCCCCTCTCCCCTCTCTTCCTCTTAATGAATGACTCAATCGATCCCACCCTGTTCGCTCTTAATCTCTCCTTTTCTACCGTTTTCCTATACTTTCCTCTTGTCTTCCTTTCTTTGTTATCCCCTTTCGGTGTACTAAAAACTTCCTGATCTTAATCCCTGTGTTCCTTGCTGGTACTTGCTCCGCTAGCCATGAATCTAATTTGGTCGATCCCGCCTTCTACCGTTCTCTTTTTCTATCTATCGTCGCATCTACCTACTTTGCCTTTCTCCCTGTCTACTCCGCCCTGCTACGACCAACCCGTTCCCTCCATCCTGTCAGAAACCTCAAGCCAACCTAATCTGAACTTCGACACAAATCTGTCTTAATCCCCAAAAATATCCTCACCCCCTTGTCAATCTCTCAGGACGCAGTCCCATGGAGATATATTAGTAGAATAGTTGAACAGTTTTGACCAATGAGGTGCCTGCACAAGCTCTAGCAGTCACCTCATTGGTCAAAACTTATCCACTATTGTACTACTCTACCTCCATGGGACTGCGCACTCAATCTCTCAATCAATCTCTCGCAAAAAAACCCTTCTACACACTTCCACAATCCACTCACCACAAATTTCATTACAAATATCAGAAAAACTCAGCATAAAAAATTCCTCGCTGCCTCACACTTTCATGTCAGAAACGAAAGTCCATTTTATTTCTACTCTTTCTGTTTAATATACTTAAGCCTCGAATTCAAAAGAGCGTGTGGAGTTTTACCTGTTCCTGCAGCATTAAAGATTCATAAAAATTCAATCTTCAATGGTTTTTACAGTGAATAAGCTTAATTTGAAGACCTGCTCAATTGAGCAGTATTTAAAAAGTACAAATTAAAAATTATATCATTTACAAGTATTTCGTAGCCATAGAAATAGGAATACATTTTTTTCTAATGACAACACACTGAAATTGAGAGTAAATATATCTGAACATTATATTTAAAATTTATTTTTTTTGAGCCAGTAAAGGTGGCAATTATCAATAGCCTTTGGTCCAAACCGAAAGGTCATTGCTTATTACCATCTTTAAATATTTATCTCATAAATCGGTGTTACTAAAAAAATATTTTAAATGACGTAAAGCCATTGCCTATTACCATCATTACATATTTATCTCATAAATCAGTGTTACTTGAAAAATATTTTCTTTTTTTCCCAAGCTACTTTTGAAATTAGCCAATTAAAAATTAAGAAAAAAGATTTTTAAATAACTTTTCAAAGATTTCCCTTTGCAAAACTTACATGTTTTAAATAGATTCTTCACTAATAAATTAATACAACATCAACTTCTTCAAATTTCTTATTTATAATTACAAAAAAATTTATTAAATTATATCCGGCCTTATTCAATTGTTAAAATCTATTAGTTGGAAATGATCTAGTATAAAAAGTTTAGGTCAGGAATTATTTAACGTTGAATGAACTAATTGTTCACGATCTCAATTGATGAAATTAAAAATAATCGATTTGTTATATTTTTTTATTGGTAATTAATAATTGTTATTGAATTAATGCAATTAATTATAGAAGCATGTTCTAAGTCCAAATGTCTAATTTTTAATTTTTCTACGTCACGTTTTAACTTCAAGCACGAACGCTTACAGTATATTCAATGAAAATTATCCCACTGGGCAAAAAATTTGACGACGTCTTTACGACATCGTCACGACATCTTTACGACAACTTTACGACATCCTATGTACATGTCGTTAAAGTGTCTTTACCACATGGACATAGGATGTCGTAAAGTTGTCGTAAAGATGTCGTCATGATGTCCCTGCTTAAAATGTCGGATAGAACCCGCTTAGAACCCTGTTAGAAGTGGGTTCTAACTGGCCATAACCGATCTCTAACCGGATTTTGTCCCCGGGTTGTAACCGGTACCTAACCAGTATCAATCCGGCATACCGGAATATTTGTACCGGATTCCTAATCCGTTCTTAAACGGCCCCTATCCTAATTTCATCCCCGCGTTTTAACCGTCACCTAACCGGCTTGTAACTGGGTCCTCATAATATTCCTACCCGGTTTACAACCGGTCCCCAACCGGATTTTGTCATGGGGTTGTAACCGGCACCTAACAGCTTTCTATCCGGCATCCTGTAATATTTGTACCTGATTCCTAACCGGTTCTTGGCCGGCCCTAACCCAATTTCGACCCCGGGTTGTAACCGTCACCTAACCGGCTTGTAACTGGGTCCGCATAATATTGCTTCCTGGTTCTTAACCGGCCCTAACCGGTCTCGAACTGGATTTTGTCCCCGGGTTGTAAAAGGCACCTAACCGGTCTTTATCCGGCATCCTGTAATATTTGTACCCGATTCCTAACCAGTTCTTAAACGGCCCCTACCCTTATTTCATCCTCGGATTGTAACCGTCACCTATTTGGTATGTAACTGGGTCGCCATAATATCCTACATGGTTTTAAACCAGTCCTAACCGGTGTCTAACCGGATTTTGTCCCCGGGTTGTAACCGGTTTCTATCCGGCATCCTGTAATATTTGTTCCCGATCCCCAACCGGGTTTTTACCGGCTCCTATACGAATTTCGGCTACGAGTTTTAACCGTCACCTAATCGGTTTGTAACTGGTTCCTCATAATATTCCTATTCGATTCTACACCGGCCGTAACCGGTCTCTATCTGTATTTTGTCTCCAAATTGTAACAGGCACCTAACCGGTTTCTAACCAGCCCCTGCAATATTTATACCCAATTCCTAATTGGTTCTTAATCGGCATCTATCCGAATTTCGTCCCCGGGTTGTAACAGTTACCTAACCGGCTTGTAACTGTGTCCTCATAATATTACTCCCCGGTTTCTAACACAGCCTAACCGATCTCTAACAATATTTTATTTCTTTTCGATCGCCGGATAGAAACCAGTTAGGACCGGTTCAAGTTCACACCAGTATTAGGTGACTTTTAGGAACCGGCTAGAGACCAGTTAGAAACTAACTTCAGTCTTTGACAATATTAAATTTCTGTTCCCACATTTCGGGAAGAAACCGGTTAGGACCGGTTAGAACACACACCAGTGTCAAGTGCCTTTCAGGAACCGGTTAGAGACAAGTTAGAAGGAAACTTTTGTCTTTGACAATATTTTATTTCTCTTTGCGATCGCGGGATCGAACCGGGTTAGGACCGGTTAAAAGATACACCAGTATGAAGTGCTTTCTAGGAACCGGTTAGAGACTAGTTATAGACTAACTTCCGTCTTTGACAATATTTAATTTCTCTTCACATGTTTCTGGTAGACCCCGGTTTGGACCGGTTAGAACACACATCATTGTCAAGTGCCTTTTAGGAACCGGTTAGAGACCAGTTAGAAACTAGCTTCAGTCTTTGAATATATTTAATTTCTGTCCCCAAATTCCGGGTAGACTCTGTTAGGACCAGTTAGAAGTTTTTTTAAATTTACTTTGTTACTATTTCCCATATAAGTACCGGTTAGGATCCGGTTGCATTTCAGATATTGAAATTGAGACCAGTTAAGAACCGGTCAGAGACGGTTAGAAACCAAATGGGTTTCTACCCGGTCCCTATCTGGTTTCTAAATGGTTTTTATCTGACATTTTAAGCAGGGCGTCGTAAAGACGACAAATTTGGTGCCCACTGGGATTCCTTGAATTGTTTCTCTCATTTTCCAGGGAAATTAGCTCGAAAAAGGTCGATTTCCAAAAAAATAGAAAATTTGTTTTTCTTCATAATCATGTCCGTGAAGGTATTAGAAATAAATACCAAAAATGTTCCCCATCGGCTCGCTTACTCATACACCCCTAGCCTTGGAAAATATCCTTTAAACGGGTAGTAGCGTTGGATTTGGCTATCATTTACGAAAAGGTGTATCGGAGAACAAAAATGAATACAAGTGAAAATGCTTCAAAGAAAATTTTCAACAAAAACGGTTCTACACATTTTTGCTGTACAGACCATGGATCAAGCGTAAGCAGTTCCAAGAGGGGGGGGGGGGGGGCGTTTGTGCGTATGCCGCGAAATGTACTAGCGCGCTTAGTTTTCGACTCATAACTAATGAAAGGGTAGTTTTTCGATATTAATGCATAAATGACTATTTGAAGAGCAGACAATTTTATTTCAGGAACAATAAATGTATTTTGCAATACATCAATTTTGAAACCCTGGCGCACCGAATGAACGGAACGGATACGCTACAGCGTATCCTTACAGTATCCACATCGCATCCTCTCCGTATCATGGAAGAAAAACTCATTAACAAAGGAAGATGAACATTTAACTTGTACTGCTTAAACGATTATGGATGCGCTTGAAGTCGCCTTCAACCCACGTTGTCGATAAGTATTATATTTTTTTAAAGTTTTTATTGTTGCAAGAAAACTATTGCAATTACCCCGTGACCTTCTAACGCAAAATTTCACGTAGAACTCGAATTTCAACAAGTTAAATGTTCATCTTCCTTTTTTAATTTGTTTTTCTTCCATGATACGGAGAGGATACGATGTGGATACTGTAAGGATATGCTGTGGCGTATCCGTTCCGTTCATCCGGTCCGCTAGGGAAGTATTAATTAATTTGTTTAAAGTCATCGTAAACCAGCTTCTGCACATCTACATCGCTCTCCGTGCCTCATTTTGGATGAGCAAACAATCAAATTCATCAAGCTTGCTGGAGCTGGTGCTTTAGTTGTATGAACGGGTGCACTGAAAAAAATAGTTGGTTGGGCCAACTATTGGTACATACTATTTTCAGGTAGTAACCCTTACCACTTTAATTAGTAAGTCTAATTATTAAATTAGTTAGTCTTTCGAATAAGCTAGTCGATCTCACTAGTTGAAGTAGTAATGCTCACTATTACAATTAGTAAGTTTTACTATTTAAAATAGTAGTCCTTACTATTAAAATTAGTGAGTTTCTCTAATTAAATTAGTAGTCCTCACTAATAAAATTAGAAAATTTTACTATTAAAATTAATGGCTCGTAGGTTATTGCGAAGTTAGTACTTTTCAATATTGAAATTATAGTAGATTTCACTATAATTTCTAATTAGTGAACACAAGAGCGTCCTCACGACTTCCTATAGAGACCAGGTCCTGATAAGACGTCATGTCAAAATACACCCACATGCCCATTGGGATGGTAATGAAAAAGTACTATAATTTCAATATCTAAATGTACAGACTTGCAGGAGGAGTAGTAAGTCTATTCAAAAATTTAGATCGATGCGACAGTCTTCACGGTCTTGACTACTGCATAATACACAAAAAGGTTTAGATGAAAATGGCGACGATCGAGAACTTGACGCGATATTTCGGTGCGAATGTTGGCAGCACTGTTCTGGTTTAGTTCTGCCAATTTCGCCAAGGAGGAAAACTTGTAACGTTTACTGATTTTATTTCTTGGAAAACAAATTGGTGGTAAATGTGACTACTTTATTTTTTGTGACTAGAATTACTATCGTTACTAATATAACCTACGTCGGATTACTAACGGCGACTTGTTGCCGCACTAAACTGGTTAGTTACTTTTACCATCAAAGTAGTTTCTGCAACTAATACCATCTCTACTAATAAAGAGCCTCTTGTCACAACTAACCATTTTTTCAGTGTGATAAGTTATTATTACTTTTTTCAGTTCCTTTCGCAGTATAGTTTTCTACGTTCCAATCCGCGTTGTCAAAAATATACTAAAAAAACGAATGTATGTCTAAATCGGGTTTCCAAGATTTATCAGCAAATTCTTCGAATATCATGACACTCTTGAAGGTTAAACAGAAACCCGGCCAAAGCGGATATAATTATGAAGAAAAAAAACTTTTCTGTTTTTTTTTTCTGGAAAAAGTCTCATTTCCCCGGACTATTAATATTACTTTTAAGGTAATTTCAAATTTTATCATTACTTTTAGAATTTTTTAAACTTCAACGAATATCAAAATGAAAAGCATAGCAAGACAAAGTAAGAAAGAAAGTGACTAGAATTTTTAAAGCAATGAAACTAATGCAATTTTGACCATTTTCTACGTTGTAAGTTGAACAATTAATTAAACATTTCAAACTTCACCAGTTGAACTTTGGAGTCCTTATAGGATTAAAGAATTAGTAATTTAAAGACAAACCTTTAAAACTTTAAAAGTTTTTAGTTCTTTTCAATTGCAAATAAAAAGATCTGCATTTGATTACGTAATATTATAAATATAAGATTATAGTCTTCTCATTAAAAAATCAATTGAAATAATATAAACATAAAAATTATTTTAGCAATTATTCTGGATTCCATTACTCTGTCGTTCACTCTCACTCATTTATATTGCAGACAAAAAAGAGACAAACGATAGTTGCACGCAACGACGGGCGTTTCTCCGGTCATGATGGGATCAGCCAGAGTCTGAAGTAGTCCAGAAGTAGTCAAGGCGCAGTCCCATGGAGGAAAATTAGTAGAATAGTGGAACAGTTTTGACCAATGAGGTGCCTGCACGAGCTCTAGAAGTCACCTCATTGGTCCAAACTGTTCCACTATTCTACTAATCTACCTCCATGTGACTACGCCCTCAGAGGGTTATTCACAGTGATCATTGAGAAGCCCTATCAGCGGAAGTTGTCACCGCCATTTTGCTGTTTCAAACAAAAAAAAACTGTAAAAGAACTAAAGAAACTGTACTGTCTGTGAGGGCGCAGCCCCATGGACAGGGTTGCACGGTTACGCGTAACTCGAACTTTTATGCGTATAATACGTATTTTACGTATTATACGTAAAAAATGTAATAAATGTAAAAAATGGCGGACTTGAATGGTGGGAGGGGTGGCGGGTGAGGGAAAAGAGCATAATATAACCCCACTTATAACGGAATGCACTACGTGCGAAAATAAGTGATTT
>CAKNWW010046029.1:0-10986 GCA_932074435.1 Andricus kollari
CTCTGCTGTTGGCCTGAGATGCAAACTCTCACCACACGGTGTGGGGAAGCACAATCATCAACGACAGAGGGACAGATTTAATTGAATATATAGCAGGCAGAGAGCTGGAGATTCTGAATCGGGGTGATACTCCCACATTCCAGACTAAAAACAGGAGTGAGGTCCTCGATTTGACTCTATGCTCGGGTGTACTGAGGAGCAGGGCAGTGGACTCGAGAGTATCCGATGAGGAGTCTCTCCCGGACCACAAATATATCGTGTTTCGATTAACCCTAGAGAAACTGACGGTTTCCAAAATCAGAAACCCCAGAAATACACTTTGGGACTCGTATAAAGAGGAACTCAAAGGGAGGCTTGCGGAATTTCCCACAAGCTGTGGTATCATTGATGAGTTTGAGCACGCCGCGGATTTTCTGCGAAGGGCTCTGACTACATCATATGAGAACGATTGCCCTGCAAGCACAATTAAGTCTAGGAAGGGAGCAGAATGATGGAATACCCACCTGGAGAGACTCCCTAAAAAGTCAAGAATGTCGTGCAATAGGGGAAATAGAACTAAATTGCCTTCAGACTGGGACATCTATAAGACGGCCCAGTTTAAGTACAATAAAAATATAAAAAAGTATAAGCGGGAAGACTGGAGGGGTTTCTGCAAAGAGTCGAAAAACATTCCGGAAACAGCGAAGCTGCACAAGATCCTGGCGAAAAATCCAGAAGCTCGCCTCGGGCTTATAAGGCTCGATAATGGTGAGTTTGCCAAAGACGAAGAAGCAACGCTGAATCACCTGATGGAAGTTCACTTCCCGGGTTTTCAACAAATCCGAACCGACCAGGAGGAGGAAGGCTGGGGCTAAGAGGTGGTAAGTGCCGACTGGAATTTCGCCTCTAAGGTCGCTGATTACAAGAAGAAATTTGGTCGTCCCTCCTCTGACGATATTATTCAGGGCCAGTATAGCCCTTAATCACGTGCAATCGGCATGGAAGGATGGCAGAGTGGCCTTCATACTCAAACCTGGGAGGGAGGGTTACACTGCTGCAACAGATTTCCGACCAATCAGCCTAACGTATTTTATCCTGAAGACGTTGGAGAGGCTGGTCAAGAGATACATCAGGGATGAGGTGCTCTTGGCCTCCCCGCTGCATAGAGGGCAGCATGCTTTTCAGGCAGGCTGCTCGGTAGAAACTGCGCTTCATGCTGTAGTGGCAAAATTGGTGCAGCAGTTGAAACAAAAGGGGTAAGCTGTGGGCGCTTTCTCGGATATATAGGGTGCTTTTAGCAATACTTCTCCAGAAGTCATCTGTAGAGAGACTCTGAAATGTGGCGTGCCGGACAAGCTTGTACGCTGGATAGGAAGCATGCTACGTCGGAGAAGACTCGAAACCAGATGGGGTGAGGGCCTAGTAAGGGGAATAGCTCCGCGGGGATGCCCACAGGGGGTGTCCTGTCGCACATCCTGTGGTGCATTGTTGTGGACGGCCTCCTTCGAAGGCTAAATAAAGAGGGGTATTATACTCAGGGATATGCGGATGACTTTGTAATCCTAGTCAGGGGGGCTCATCTGAAGACGCTGATGGGTCTTATGAGGTCGGCGCTGCGCATTGTAGAGCTCTGGTGCGATAGCTCAGGGCCCTCGGTAAATCCTGAAAAGACCAACCTGGTCATTTTCACGAAAAACAATAAGTTTCCAAAAGTTGACGCTCCTATATCTTGCAGTGGGAAGCTGACGTTTTCAGATTCGGTTAGATATCTGGGAGTAATCCTGGATATCAAGCTGAACTGGGCAAAGCATCTGGAGACCCAATGCAGGAAGTTTGTCATGACTTTTTGAATGTACAGGAGAGCCTTTGGTTTGACGTGGGGTCTAGGGCCTAAAATGCTTGAATGGCTCTACTCTGCTGTCCTAAAACCTAGGCTCCTACATGCAACCGTGGTCTGGTGGCCACGGGCGGAACTCAAAACAATGCAGGACAGGCTGCGAAGATTACAAACGCTAGCATTTAGGGGTGTGACTGGAGCAATGAGGACTACGCCCACAGCGGCGATATGATTCATGCTCTGTGAGGAACCCCTACATGTTGCGATAAACGCTAGAGCGGCACACGCGATGGGCCGCCTGGCAAGAGCAAATAGATGAACTCGAGGGACTAGGCTCACTAGGCTCCCGACTTATATCAGTGCATTGCCGATTCTACAGATGAGGCAAGATCAAATAACAAAACGCTTCAACTTTGCCAAAGCTTTCCGTGTCTGTATCCTAAGCAGGTATCTGTGGAAAGCAAATGGTAACCCGCTCCTCCAAGGGGAAATCTGGTATATAGATGGCTCCAGGGGTGAGGAAGGGTCAGGAGCAGGAATTTATCACATAAAAGGAAACGCTGCTGGCAGACAGATTACGATCTGTTCCGACAGCCAAGCGACACTAACTGCAATAGAACATCAGAACTGGTTTGGGAATGCAAAAAGGCATTAAACCAACTTGCAGAAAGTAACAATGTGGCTCTCATATGGGTCCCTGGTCACAGAGGGATTAAGGGCAAAGAAAAGGCGGAACAGTTGGCGAAACGTGGCGCAGCAAGTGAATACATAGGACCAGAACCGACACTGAGAATAGCGTCTTGCTGTATCGGTTTGGCCATTAAAAGCTGGATCCGAACAAAACACTGGGAATACTGGTAGCAGATCCAGGGTTGCCGTCAGGCGAAATCCATCCTGGGTTATACCCATAAGATGAACAGAGCCAGGGAAATCCTGGGCTTACCCAAGAAAGATATAAGGACAGTGGTACAGATCCTAACTGGACACAGCTACTTAAACTGTCATATTCACAAAATGGGGTATAACCCCACGACAGAGTGCAGCAGATGCGGCAGGGATGTCGAAACATCCCTGCATGTACTGTATCAGTGTCCGGCATTAGTTGGGCTCAGGCAACAGACCCTCGGGCCCATTTTATGGGATCAGAGGAAATTACAACACGATCAGTAGTCAACATACTAGGCTTCGTCAAGAGGTCTCGGGTCAACTGCTGAGAGCGAATAAGTAAGGGTGTGGCACAAAAGGCTTTATTGCTTGAGCGCCAGAGGAGCTCTCCATGGGCTTCTGGCCCGTCCTAAAGCTAAACTAAACTAAATTTACTTCCTTACACTTCAATAAACTGTATTAATACTATGCTTCATTTGGTTTGCCTCGAATCAAGGAATATTTTCCGTTCTTGCATCAATTTTGAACTATGTTACTGAAAAAACGCGTGTTTTCCATTATTATGGATTTTCTCACAAAAAAATGATATCTTTGGCATATCCCTAGGATATCTCGGCAGGATATGAGATATCCTGAAAAATGTCCCAAAAATCTCCCGACATATCCGTGGCATATTCCAAGGATATCGACATTTCCGCCCCGTACAATATTCACTCAATGTGCTGTGCAGAATATACACAATTTTGGCAATGGAATTCAATATTAATGAAATGCATATTGATTAAAATATTTAGAATGCCTGAAGACAAAAAGATTCACAAATTTCTGTTTGACAAAAAACCGCTTTATACAATCACGAATATTCAGCTTCTTTCAAATCCTATCTGAGTATAATTATACAAAAATTATTACCGCGAATTATTTTCATAACCAATAAGCCTAGTTTCAATAAAAAGCAAGCCACTTTCTGAAAATTTAAAAGTTGGCTGTTATTATATCTGTAACCTCTGAATTACGCAGTTCAGAGATCGCACTTTTCACTACAGCAAAATCAGATTTTATGATAAAAAACAATTAAATTATAGTATGTACCGCGTGGTTTACATAATATAAATGAGAATAGATTATAATCCCGCACGGATATTCGAGAAATTGTTTACTTTTGTTAAAGAGTCACTTATTATTGCGTGACAGTTTTCGCACACTGACAGCCATGTTGGAATTTACCTGGAAGTGACTTTAGTGGTGACTACTATTATTGTAACTTATAATGTTGAATTTTGTACAAAATCTCCGGAAAATACCTAATATTATTAAATGATGAGTTATTGTATTGATACGATTGAATATACATATAATTGGCAGTAGATATATCTGAATTTGCAAGAATATATCAAATTATAGAATTGGGATATCTTGGGGAAATCTTTGGCATATAAAATTGGGACATTAATGGGATACCCTCAGCATATTCTGAGATATTCTTGGGATATTCCAGGGATATCGAGATTTCCACCCTGTACAATATTATTCGCAATATCTCTAGGATCTCCTGGGATATGCCCAGGATATCCTGGAGATAAATGAGATATTCCGCTGATATCTCATGCTATGAGGGTTACCACAGCTTCCTCACTCATCAATAAAATGTATTAATAGTATAGATCAATCGATTGGTTTTGAATGAGACATATTTAAATTGAGAAACGTTTAATTAAAGGAATTACATTTTTTTCAAAATTGTTACCTTATAATTGCTTCCTCATAGAGGTAGCTCTTCCTATATGAGGAAGCCAAATTTTTTTTTTAATGTAAAATTATCCATTAGTCTTACGGTGATTATTTGGCAAAGCAATTTTTTATACTTTTACAAACTATTAAAATTGCAATGAAAAATCCAGTTTTATTTTATATTAACGATTTTATAAATTTATAATTATTTTAATATTTCAATTTTTGAGAACGCTGTTTTGCTTTCCTGAAATGTTTTTTTTTTGTATTACTTACATGTTTTTACTAAAATCCCTTCACTTATCTAACTTTTCCAAATTTTGTTTAACCATCAAAAAGCACTGCTGTGTTTTTTTTTTTAAAATACCGCTTAAGAATATTTTATTGTTTATACACAATCAAGATTAATATAACATTAAACTTTCTTAATTGTAATTCAAATGCCATCAGAAAGTATTATACAAAAATTAATAAATTATGTTTCCCTCGGAATTCATTGCTAATAATTGAATTAGTCACTTAGTACTACTAAGCAGATTAGTATAACACCCTTACTTTCGTAAAATTCGTAAAATTTCTACTAATGAAAGTACTGCAGTTTGAAATGCTACAGTTTAATGTGCTGCAGAAAGTTCGATCACTTAATAATAAATAAATATTGTAGATACATGATTCTGTTATTATAAGAAACTATGAAGAAAAATGTTTGGTTAAAACAAGGAATCGATTTGGTCGCTGTAAATAATAATACATTTTTGTTATCCCCATTTTTATCTCATCGAATATTTTTAATCTCAAACTTTTGTTGAGACAACAAAAGTATTGTTGAAATAATGAATTTGTTGGGAAAACAAACAACTATTTTTGATTCTACAGCAACCAAATCGTATAGTTTTTCCAATAAGGTGTAAAGGACGCGTTCTTTTATATCTCATTTTCTACTCTGTCAATAAGCAGGTTTGAACTTCGAGAAGTGTCACCTGACATTGACATCCAGATAACAAGGCGACAAAAATATTGATCGTCTGAACCAGTGTGAATTTGCGATATTAATTAGCACCATTTTCAGAAACAATAATTCAATTAAAGTCTTCTTACTGAAATGCTTCTGGCAACGTTGTAGTAATTTGCATTAACTTGTGTCCTTATAATTTCGCAGATTCACACAGACTTCCGGAAACATGTTGAATCAGCAAATCTACGATTTTGACATATTTCGATATAATTTGAATCCAGGAGTCCGAAAATACAAGTTTTATTTAAATTCCCGTGTGTGTGTGTGTAACATTTTACTGTTCACCATATCTCGAAAAGTAAAAAAGCTACTATCATGAGATTTGGAAAAATTTTAGCTGCGATTAATATCCAGGTCTGATAGGATTTTAAGCAAGATGGGCAATTTAGAAATTATTTTTTTTTAGTTTAGAGATTTCAACAAAAATTACCTTATTCATATGTAGAAAAACTGTTTTGATATTCAAAATACAACAATACGATATGTAGTGTAATAATTCGCCTCTTCGAGACGCATGGATTGACCTATTGTTAGAACTTTTATGACATAACAGTACAGATTTATGAAGTTTCCAAAAAATGCATGTATTCTGTTTATATGAGAAAAACTTTGTCTCATATTAGGAATACTACAGTACTCTCTCTGACATGTTTGTTCGCATCCTCGAGTCACGTCGAATGATCTATTGACGTACATTTAATGACCTCTTATGATCTAGCAATACCAATTAATGAATTAAAAAAATATATAGTTTATCTTATTTATACAAGAAAAACTTTTTTAATATTGGGAACACAACAATAATACATATTATATATTAGTTTGCGTCTTCGAGATACATCGATTGTCCAATTGAAGAATCTTTCATGACCTACCATAACCTACCAATATCGTTTTAAAATTTTTCAACAAAATTATTTACCTTGTTTATTAGAGGATTTCAGTTTATATTGAGAATATAACAGTATTATATTTGATGTAATTGTTCGCGTCTTCGAGACGTGTGGATTGATCTATTGACGAACTTTCGACGACTATTCTTGATGTATCAATGGCGACTTAGGAAGTTCAAAAAAAGTTACATTTCGTTTCGATAAAGAAAGATTTTCATTTTTATTTGGAATATAACATTACCGTGAGTTAAAAAGTTGCGTATTGTAACAGAAAACATCGATTAACATTTTGATAGGCTTTTTGATTTTATAAAAATAAGATTTTCGGTAAGACATGAACATAAGCTTGGGAAATATTGAAAGTATCCATTTTTTTTCTTTTGTTAGAGGAAGCAAAATGCTCATAAAATGAGCAAAAATAAATACACCCATAGTGAATACATCCATAGTACTTCGCAGCGGTATTTTACATTTTATATATGTATTTATTCTTGTTGCTATTTAATTAAACTCATTCTATATAATTCATTTTTTCATCTTCTATACAATTTTAATGTTGTTTCAATTATTTCTTAGAACAATTACTACTTGCAAGGTAAATGTTTCAGTAATTGTGAAACTTGCTTATCACTCGAATATTATGTTAAAAAATATGTTTAAAGTAACATTTAATAATAACTAATTATGGGCGCTATGGTAACGATTACTTGGACGTTCACCTTATTACATATAAAACATTTAATAATTTAACAAAGGATTTTTTATTGGATTTATTCAAACAAATATTGTTTTACGCCAAGTAAAGGTAATAATAGAAGTCATTAATTATCTGCTCAAGTAAAACTGTTTATCTTAAATACGCAGGTAAAAATATCTGCCTGGAAATAAACGTAGAAATCCACGTGGGAATTTGGGTGGTATTTTAGAACAGTACACATGGAAATTTATTTAGAAATCTAAACGTAATTTTCAGAGTTTGACAGTAACCAGTTACCCGGAACGTTACATTTTATTAGTAACGGTAACGGTAATACGTTACTTATTCTAAAAAGAAACGGTAATGTTAACGCGTTACAATTAAAGTAACGTACGTTATTGCACGTTCCTCTACGGAATTTGCTTATGGTATTTATACTAAATTATATGTCTTGATAAGCAATCACAGGAGAGATTTTTTCATCATAGAAAAAACAAATCATTCACCATAAAAAATTCTAATAGCGTGGAAACGTTCTTTTGGATGAGAAGGAAACAACTCAAAATATTTTAAAATCGAAAAATGTCTTCTACTTTCCATCAGGATAGATATTTTTACATTCAAAAACTACAAAAACTAATTTGTGTAAAAAATTTGCATTATTTGCATATGTCCCAATCTAATTTTCAAATCGAAAAAATGACCCAATCGAGAGAGAGAAATGAAATAAATTACCTATTTAAAAAGCGTTTTCCGAACATAAAAAGATTTTTATCGTTTTATCAGTGATCACTTACGAAATGAGAGAACAGATTTTTTTTGTAAATAAATGGACAAATACACAAAGTGAAACAAATGGTTCTTTTCAGTTATCTTCATACAATGATAATTTAGATAAGAAATTTAAAAAAAAAATGTTCTGCTAATTCGCAGTAAAAAAAGTGCACAAAAAAATGCTATGCTACTTTTTTCCTTCATACAACAAATTCAAAAAAAATCCCATAAGTGAAGTTTTTATGTAGATCGAATCCATTTCAAATCGGACAAAATCTCTTAGCGACAAAATATGATGTTTTTTAGAGCAAATCGGCCGACACGTATATTTCCAATTTAAAAAAAAATTCTACGCAGTCACGATAATATCTGGAACTTCATGAAAAAAATTGTTATCAAATATTATTTGAATATTGACGTCTATTTTTCAAACAAACAAATCACATTTTTCTTTAAACTTTTATAGCATTTGATATAATTTAGCTGTTTTCCGAATTCTCTTTTCGGATTCTGGTTATATTTTCATCTTACTTTTTCAAAATATATCGGAATTTTTTTAACAAAGTTCAAAATTAACAAAGTGGCGAGGAGTTGATTAAAAATATTAAAAATTGATTTTCACAAAAAAAAACTGCACTAATATTTTCTTCCAATTTGTTTAAATTTGTCCTTCCTTAAGGAATACGTCCTGTAAGTTTTATGCAGGCTAAGAAATGTTAACAGAAAAGTTTGCACACCTAAAAAAGTTCAACAAAAAATGCCCCTTGGTCTTTTGTGATATCTTACATCGTTAACGAGAACAATTCTAAAATTATACTTTCAGAAAAAAAATCTCTTACCTTAAAAATTGGTTTAGACTGCATAAAGCTGATAAAATTCCTTCCTTAAGCAGAAACTTCAGAAAAATATTTAAAAAAAATGAAAATGTGAACTTTCCAGAAAATCTTCTTGTTATAAAAGTCGTTGATTGAAAAAAATTAAGTCAATGTATGACATTTTTTGTCAATATAAAAGATTATAATGTAAAATTTTGAACTGAAATAGCAACTATTATTCTTAGTAATAAATATAAATAATTATTAATAACTTACTTGTTGTTAATAAATTGAAAATAAACTTTCAAGCTTCACATGGCAGTGGGCTCCAGAAACAGATGACGAAAACGTGCTAATTTCTTGAGCTATAGTTAAGGAAGTCTCTAATCAAATTAAAATTCTACTGCTGAACTGCCTTGCAGTGGCTTAAATTCGCTTATTTCAAAAATTTCAAAATGACAAATTTTTGTTTCACGATTATCATTGTTAATAAGAAAAAAATATTGAAAGTCCTACAGCTACAAAATAACAATTTTTGTGGTAAAAAAAATACCAACAATATATTGATAAAAAAACAATATATTAATTCCTTTAATGATATTTTTTCAAAGGAATGTATCATTATTATCTAAAGAGGAGATAAAAGGATTCTCACAATTTATTTATTGTACATAAAATGTATTTATGTATACAAACTAATGAATAAAAATGTCATGTTTTTACAAAATTTATATGCACAGTTTTTTTAACGTAGAATAATAATACAAAAATTAAGTCGTTTATGTCGATAAAAAAGAGGAACGAGGAAAATTAATTTTATTATTGAACATATAGAGTAGGTATATTAACCCCAAAAACCTAAACCAATACCCCATCCGGGACCATATCCACCATATCCACCTCGCCACCCACCCCATCCTGTATGTCCACCCCATCCATCACCCCATACTCGGTGTCCACCCCATCCATTACCCCGTCCTCGGTGCCCACCCCATCCTCCACCATATCCTCCAAATCCTCCCCAAGGTCTATAATAAATAAAAAGATTTATTATTATTATTACTACTATTAAAGTTGCATATTTGAAACAAATTGGTGAGGTATTATGTGAACGATCTTTTTATATGAATATGTACATTTTATCTCTAATGGTGGGACGCTCTTTTAACAAATTAAACATCTCTATAACCCTTATTCTTAACAAAATCAACTTTTTTTGGAAAATTGAAATTTCAGGATTCAGTATCTCAAAATATAATAAAAGAGAAATGAAAGAATTCACACAATAACATATAAAAGGTTTTTTAATTTGAAGATTTAAAATAAAAACGCTTTTAAACTCCAATGTGAAAATAAAACTTAAAATTTTCACCTGAAGCAAGTATGTTTTAATTTAAAGAAGCTCTTAGTGTTTAAAGATTTTATATTAAAGAAAAAAAAATAATAATTACAGTAAGTATAATTAAATTAATCATGAGCTTACCCAAATCGTGATTCTTCTGTATCCAAATCGCCATCTGTCACATCATTTTCGATTTGCAGATTTTCCTTTTCTACTTCTAGATCTTCTTCATCAGAAATCGTTTTTTCTTTAAACTCGGTCGGAAAAGCGGCAGCAATACAAAGCACCGATAACACCAAAAAAATCTGTAAAAAAATTCATCACGTAAAAAATCAAATAAAAAAGAGAAAGTATTTTAATATAAGGGTCATTTAAAAAGTACGTCACGCTATTTTGAAAACTTTTTTCAACTCTCCCCTTCTTCATCACAGACCATCACACAAAGCTTGAACCCCCAGGGCGACGGCGCAATTATGGCCCCCCCCCCCCATGTTAAGTCAACATTTTTTATTCGACTTCATGGATTAACGCCTAAAATAAAAACAAAAAATATATAAAACTAAAAAAAAATCACAAAAACAGGGGAATAATAGGAGGGGAATAAATTGATTCAATTCAAAATAACGTATAGGCACCATATTAAATTCAATATAAAACGCTTAAGAGTTCAAGTAAAAATATATTGAATTTTCAACGAAATAGTTGAATTTTCAATAAAAAAATATTGACTTTTTACCAAAAGAGATGAATTTTGAACGAAAGAGTTAAATTTTCAAGCTAAAAAGTCTAATTTTTAATAATAGTTGAATTCTTAATCCGAAAAGATGAATTTTCAACCAAAAAAGATGATTTTATAACCAAGTAGTTGAATTTTCAACATAGAAACAAAATAATTTTAGACCAAACAGTTACTTTTACAACTAAATAATTATACTTTAAAGTAAAAGGCTAATTAGTTGAATATTCAACTTCTTGCATTGTAGGGTATTTTTGTCGTTCCAAAGACGAATTTTTAACC
>CAKNWW010046044.1:0-13154 GCA_932074435.1 Andricus kollari
TACACTCTCGACCCCTTCTTCGCTAATTCTCTATCCACCACGTGCTGCAGAACGTAGATATTGTCGATAGTACTTCTACCCGCCCTAAAGCCCGCCTGCGTCTCCGGCAATATTCCTTTCCCCTCGACATCCTTCCGCAGCCTCTCCGCCACCACCATCGCGTATACTTTATACGCCGTATTCATTAGCGTAATCCCTCTATAATTTTCCTGTATATTTCTATCTCCTTTCTTATACACACAAACTTACACGTGATCCCTCCTATCTTTACTTCTCTCATTTGCACTCCCTCCCCCCTCTTCCTCTCCATGAACTACTTCCTCTAATCCTTCTCTAACCCCCGTTATAATTCCCCCACTAGCTCTTCCTTTCTTCTTGACTCTGACCGCCTCCTGGAGTCTCCACCTATACCCCCTTGGCAGATTTGGCTCTATTCTATCCCATTTCTTTCTGCCCACGTCTCTACCAGTCCCACAACATCAAACTCTTGTATATACCTCCAGAACTCCTCGGCCTTCTTCTTTATCTCTGCTACGTTCCAGTATAGCACCTTCACTACTCCTCTACCCTGCATCACCCCCACCCCCTACCTCCTACGAAATAAATTCCCCTGCACTTCCTTCAACACCTCTTTCTCCTCGCCCCACACCCACATTTTCTCGTCTATTCTTATTTTCTGATATCCTACCTTCGCCGATCTCCCTTCACTCCTCTCTCTCCTAGCCCTGTCGTACAGCATTCTCTGCACATCCCTTTCCTTTATCGTCAAATCGTGATCGATGAAAACTCCCCTATCCTTTATCTTATTTTTATTACGCATTACCCCCAACTTTTCTTCCCAGCTCTTCAACTCCACAACCGCCACTTCCTTCTCCTTTCTCCCCTCCAACTTAACTTTCCCTACCATCTTTTACCCCTCCCTATGCTCTGTAGCAGCACTTCCACTCCCTCCCTTTCTTCCCTGCTCTTTAACTTCAACCCTCTTATCACAATATTGTTTTTCCTGTCCTCTCTTCTCTCCATTCTCATGCCCTTATCCTTTCCCTATCCCGAGAGCCTCTTTCTCCCACTTTCCCTCCGTTTTGGGGGGGAGGGGGGTGACCTACATGTCCTCCCGCTCTTTTTGAACGGACTCGCTACCTCGCTTTTCTCCGGACTCTCTTGGCTGTCTCTCTTCCTCTTCAAGAGATCCTCCCCGTCACTTGCGCTTGACGCTCTCTCTCTAACCTTCTCGCTACCTTCGTCTCGTTTTCTCCCTCTCCCCGATGCGCTGCTTGAAACCTGACCACGCACTGTTGGCCGTCGTGGCACGTAGAAAATTTCCTCCCCGTCGACTTCACTACTCGCACTACCAGCACCCTCACTGCCCACCTCCCTCTCTGCCATCGGTAACTGGGACCTCTCCATGCAGTCCCCTCCGCAACCAACAGATGTCTCTGGCGAATAGTGCCTTCTATTGCCGCCAACTTTTCCTTTTATTTTTTTTATTTTTCATTTTTCAAATCCTCACAGCCCTTGCATGCACCCCTTTCTCTCCCTTGAGATCTCCCAACTCTACGTACACCACCCTTGACACCACGAAGGCCCCAGACTCCTGACCCCAAACTTCCTCGACTCCTTGCCAACCTAACCTCACTTTCTCTAACTAACTGAATCCCACCTCACTCCTACGCTGAAAATTACTTTTTATCTGTCCAGTTCACCCCACACAACCCTACTCACCTCCTAGGCTTCCACCTTCACACTCCACTCACACCTTCCACAGAAATTTTGCTAAATCCTCCCACCACCTGTCAGTTCAGGATCGAGTAAAATGACATTTTCCTTCCACTTTTGTCTATGATACACTTTTTTTGGATCAGTGGAAATCAACATGTTGCCGCAATTATCATTAATTTCCTAATTAAATAGAGTGACAACAAAAAAAAAAAAAAAACAATTTTTTCTTGACAGATTCCGAAATAATGCAATTTAATAAACATATGCATTATTTATGTATTTGCCGACGAAAAAGTTTTTTTTCTTCAATCTCAGTCCCTTCAGTTTAAGGTTCTCATTACTTACATTGTTTTAATAAGTCTGCAGCTTCAGGATCGAGTAGAATGACATTTTCCTTTCACTTTTGTCTATTATACCCTTTTTTCGGATCGGTGGAAATCAACATGTTGCTGCAATTATCATTAAGTTCTTAATTAAAAAGATTGAATTCGAAAAAAAAACAATTTTCCGTTGACAGATGCGGATATAATGCAATTTGTTTCTTCCATTTGTTTTACAAAAAATCTAAAATTTATCAACTAATTATGAATGTTGCTGAATTTATTATGAAGATCCCAATTAAAAAGTCTGACATCGAAAATAAAGAATTTTTCCGTCGACAGATGCCCCAATAATGCATTTTTTAATTAAATTTGTTTTAAAAAATCATCAAATTGATAAAAAAGTTATGAATTTTGTTGAAATTATCATGAAGTTCCCACTTTAAAAAGTTTAAAACCAAAAAAGTGGAATTTTTTTCTGTAGACAAATGCCTGAATAATGCATTTGTTTATTAAATTTGATTGAAAAGTATACAATTTATCAATGCATTATGAATGTTGCTAAAATTGTCTGATTAAAACTTTATAAAGTATTTCCATTGTAAAAATAAGTTGAAATTAACATATTCGTAATTAAACGCTTTTATTCAATTTAAAATCCCATTCAAATATTGTTTCAGTCTAAACTATTCAATTTTTTACCAATTTAGTTTAAAGTTTTTTCATTAAAAACATTTCCAAAATAAGCAATTATGAATCAAATATTCAAAACGAAACAATTTGAAACTAAATTCTTTGAAATAGAAACTTCAGGGTGAAACATTTAAACTTTTAATGTTACATTTTTTGTTGTAACTTTTAATAACATTTGAAAATTATTCATTTGAAACGGCCAAAATTGCAAGAGGAACTTTTTCGGTTTTAAATTTTTATTCCGTGTAAGAATGGGAAGTATTGTATTTCCAACATTTTTATCGAGCTTGAAGTGAGGAAATTTTAGTTTTTAATTTTTGCTAAATTGGCAGTACATTTTATATTTTTAAGGTTTTTATTGAGTTGTAAGGGATACAATTTTTCTTAATTTGTAAGCAATTTTTTCTCTTTTTAAGATTTTTATTGTGTGCAAGGAAATTTTTGATTTTCAATTAATTTTGGTCTGAATTGGAAGAGGATAATTAAAAAAAAATTATTGAGCAGGAGGGGAGGAAATTTTGATTTTCAATTATTATTGAATTTGAAGAGGGACATTTTTTTATTTTTATGATTCTTATAGAACTGGAAGGGAGGAAATTAATGTTTGCAAATTTTTCTAAATGGAAAGAGGCACTTATTTTGTTTTGAACACTTTTATTGAGTTGGAAGAGGTACATGCTTCATTTTTTAACATTTTCATTAATGCGAGTTGATGTGGAGGGTTAGTTTTAATTTAGAGCATTTAAAACGATATCGTGGATTTATATTTTTTAACCAGAAATCTTTGAACTGTTCAATTTATAAAATTGTAAAAGTTTAAGTTTTGCAGTTTAATTGCACTTATGTAATTGAAAAGTGTTAAAAGCTTCTATTTTATATGTGTAAATGATTTAGAGTTTAAATTACTAATTTCCGAATTAAAACTTGTTTAAGCTTCAATCCACACTGCACTAGTTACAAATATTTTTGTACTACAAATACGTATGATTGAAACTTTTGGCGGGAAAACACAGGTCACGAGCTGGGTGCAGTCGGTCTGCTCGTCAGATCGTCGCGTACTCGGCTATAGACAGAACATCTTAGAAACTTTCCGGCGTTTTTAGTATAGTCTTTTAGAATTCTCGCAATTCCCGGTTGCAGATATTTCTAGCAGCTCTCATTTCAATACGCATTCTTATTTAAGAATACTAGAATTTCGTATAACTTATGTTACTTGAAATATTTACTTTTGATGATATTTTTTACAAAACTTGTTACTGAACCTTATTACTTTTTCACACTCACAATTTTAAAACAGTCAATAAGACTTTTTCTAAACGTGAATACTAATTTTTTGTTTGCTCATGTTTCTATTAATACATACAGAAATACCATAATCCATTACAGTGCCCCGATTACCAATGACCGAATGCAGACTTTTCAAAAAGATTAACTTTTTGAAAAATTATTTTGCTGTATTCAAAATTAATGAAATTGTTGAAAAATCATAATGCCCATATTGCATTCGATAAAAATTAGCAAACATATGAAGGAACAAGCCTTGCCAACCTATTTGTTTAGTACGAATTTATTTTGTGACGTTAATAATTATAAGAACCCCAAAAATGTACATAGTTGATTTACAGTTCTTCAACTGTAGCTAAAGTGAAAAAATAGCATTTTTTGACGGATTTTCTTATTGCAAAATTATTTTACAATATTGAATGTAATTTGAATCGTGAAAAATATGCATTCCAGCTGTGCAGTACTCCCACTGTAGCTAAAGTGGAATAGCAGCCATATTCGCCTGCATTCTCACTCTACACTTCTACAATTATTGAAGCTGAAGTGAAAAAAAATTTTTTATTTAAAACCGGACGGTTTTCATATCATTCTTTGCCTGTTTGGGGGATGTGAAGTTCTCGTTTGTCGAAGGGGGCATTTTGCCGGCCGGCCGCCGGAAAAGTATGCTGTTACGGAGTGCGCGCATGCGCTGTTGGTCCAAGCGGCGACACTCCTGTCTCTCTTTTGATGCTTGCGCGGTATATATGACTGATATTTATAGACTGTACAATACAATTCTACAGACTACAGCGCATGCCGGTCGGCAACACGGCAGCAACACGTGAGTCAGATTGCACGAAAGCCCGCGAGTCTTGTCAACCGATAACAACGACAAAAAAAGACAAATTTTCCACTAAGTATATACATTTTTAAACAAATACTTTCATTTTTAAATAAGAGATATCAATTTTCAACCAAATAGTTGAATTTTCATCCAAAAAAGATAAATTTTCAACCAAGAATGAAATAGTTAAATTTTTAGTTTCAAACAAATTAATTTTCAAACAAAAAGAATTTACAACAAAATAGTTCTTTTCAACCAAAGTGATGAATTTTCTACTAAAATTATAAATTTTCTAGTGGAATAATTTAATTGCAATCCAAAAAGATAAATTTTCAATTAAAATGATGAATCTATAACTGCAGTAGTTGAATATTCAATCAAGAAGATAGATTTTCAACCAAGAAGATTAACTTTCGATCAAAAAAGACGAATTTCCAACAAAATGCATGAATTTTCAAGTTAGAACGATAAATTTTCAATCAAAAATTGTATAATTAAATTCCCAGTTTAGAAAGATTTGAACCGAAGCTTCACCCACAACACACAGTCGCATACGAAAACCATTCCGTTTTTGCATAAAATATCGTGTGTCACTTCGCAGCAAACCGTTGACGTCCTCGCCCGCTCTTTGTAGTACGAGGCGTCCATGCCGGGGTTTGCTGCGTCGTAACACAATATACTATTTCCGAAAATTTTGCTTATCATAAAATTATTTTGTAATAGTAAACATTTTTACGATCGTCCAAATACCCAAATCTACATACAAGAGTATTTAAACTGAAACTAAAGTGAAAACAAATTTTAACCACTTTGTTCATTGAAAAATTATTTTGCAATATTCAAAACATTTTAATTATTCAGATACCCAATTTTTCACATTGCCGTCTTTTAACTTAAGCAAAATTTGTGTAAAATATAATTTTTCGACTTACTTGTTTATTGCGAAATTATTGTGAAATATTAGGAAGGACTGGAAACATTGGAAATCTTTCAAACTAAAATTATTTTGCAATATTGAAAATTATTATAGTCGTTGAAAACCCCGAATTTTTTAACAACAGTCTTTAAACTTAAGTAAAAGTATAAAGACAGATTTTTTGACGAATTTTGTTTATTGCAAAATTATTTTCAATATTCAAAAAATATGTAAATACTAGCATAATAATGCTGGTTAAGAAACCCAAATCTTTAAGTAAAAGTCTTTTAACATAAGCGAAAATTTGGAAAAAAAAATTTTTTCAACAAATTTTTTATTACAGAATTATTTTGCAATATTAAAAATCTTTGCAATAGTTAAAAATTTCCAATCTCGCAGTCCATTTTTCAAATTCAGGTAAATTAAAAATATCGATCATATTGACGTTCTTGTTGTTTTTTTTTAAGGGTGTTCGTGATGAACTTATGATACAAAAAAAAAACTGAATCGCTGGAGTAAAGTTTTTCCTCTGGTACTCCAGAAGAAACTTTATTCCTCGATTTTTATATATATCGCTTTTCCTCGGAAATTTTGCTAGTGGACTTTTCCCTCGAGTTTGATATATATCGCTTTTCCTCGGAACTTTTTCTACTGCATTTTTCCCCTCTACGTTTTCTGTAACGTTTTTCCTCGGAACTTTTTCTATTCAATTTTATCCCTCAACATTTTCTATAAGGTTTTTCCTCGGATATTTCCGAGTTACTGTTTTTCCTCGGAGCTTTTTCTTTACTGTTTTTCCTCAAATCTCTCTGTGTCACATTTTTTCTCTGAGGGCTTCATATGTGGTGTACCTCGACATGACCCAGTCAGCCGGCTTGGTGCTAGAACACCTGGGCCCCACACAAACCCGCAAACATGTCAAAAAACCAACGAAATTTAATCATTTTAGGAAAGCTCAACTTTTTTGTTCAAGTAGTGCCTACAATGACATTTACGAAAATATCGTTCAGCCGTCCCAGTGCCGGAACTCATTCAGGCATCCCCCCGCCCCCCGCTAAAACATCTAGGAAAATAGCTAGTCCCATTCAAGAATTTTAGTGGTCCAATCTGATCATAGTATTTTTCACACTAGAAGAGCTAATTTTTTACATTCTCATTCATGAGAGTGTAATGTAATCGTCCAAATTTGCGATCTCTGGTTTTTAACGGATCTTTACGTTTCGGCACTCACAGATTCCGAAAATCATAAAATTTTGTCGGTGTCTGTCTGTATGTATGTCTGTATGTATGGTTACCTGAATGTTGTAGCCACGCTAACTTTTGAAGGATTTGTCGAATCGAGTCAGCCTTTGATAAACTTTTTAAGGCTCCCAAAATGAAGTTTAAGTTCGTTAACCAGATAGTTTGGATAAAAATTCAAAAAGTGAGCACATTTTGAAAATTTTCGAGACCACTTTTTTTCAAGATTTGAAAATTCTATGTACGGTTATTAGTAGTACCCAAAAAGGCAAACCATTTATCCTAATGACATTTTTCGATAAAATCAAAATTATCAGAGTTATAGCATTTTCAAAATCCCGAAAAACAAACGAAAATTAACATTTTATGCCGAACAACGCACGATATGAAAAAAAGTCACGAAGGGTAAAACGTTTCTTTTTGAGAGCCGTACAAGATTATC
Organism: Andricus kollari; assembly: GCA_932074435.1. Classification (NCBI taxonomy): domain Eukaryota; kingdom Metazoa; phylum Arthropoda; class Insecta; order Hymenoptera; family Cynipidae; genus Andricus; species Andricus kollari. The sequence continues at coordinate 7,437 of CAKNWW010046044.1, forward strand.
ATAAGAACTTTTTGAATTTTTTTGAAAAATCAAAAATTCAAATTTTCATCGCACAAAAAATAATAAAAAATCAGAAACATCATTTTGCTGTCAAACTATGCAAGATACAAAAAAAGATAAAGAGATAAAAGTCCTGCGCCTAAAAAAGATGTGCAAATATGTTTTGAATTACTTTTTGATAGGACTCGTAGTTTTTGTTTTATTCGTGAAAACAACATTAAAATTAAAAAAAAATAATAATTTTCGGACAAATGACACAAGCTTTGAGAAAAAAATGAATAGACTGAAGTTGCTCATCCAAAAAACAGCTCAAAATTTTTTTCAAAAGCAATCATCAGTATAACCTAGTTGTTGAGCACGAAGGGCGAGTATCGCAATGAGAATGTAATCGTCAAGGCCGTAGGTGCTTTGAGAACCCTCTTTAAAGTCAAATTGAAATAAAACATGTTTAATGTCACTTTATGATTGTAGTTTATGAGGGGCTCGAATCACAGTTTTTGATTTGCGCGCTCAAACTGGGCGCATTTTCAGGGCAGCTGAGAATAAAAATTAGTGCAAAGTAAGGAGAAAATATTAATGTCATCATAAAAAATAAAAATTGTACATTATTTTGCAATATCTGAATAAGCATTACCAGATCGAGGTACAGAAGTAAATATACATTAGATATAATAGTGTTGAACATAATGTAAAAAAGTTCACATTTTTGACAAAATCGAGTGCGAAGCACGAGATGCGTGATAAGAATGTGTTCGTTAAGGCGGAAGGAGCTTTAACAGAAGAGAATTCACAATTATTAAATCTGTGCACAAATGTGTGGAAAATACAAAGACCGAGCGCATAGCGCGAGGTAAATACATTATCGAACGCGAAGCGCGAGGTGAACATATTCTCGAGCGCGAAGCGCGAGAAGCAACAGTCGCGCGCCGTAGGCGCGCTCAAACTTGCGAGCCGCGCCCGCAGCTTGCAATGAGAATGTGCCCGCGCAGCGGGCATATTTTTTTAGCAAACAGTTTATTTAGTAAAGTGTACAAAAAAATTGTTCAGACCGCCCAGTACCAGAACGTGTCCAGTCAGCACTCACTCAAAAATGTTTTGAAAACTTGAGTTACCTAGTTAGCTTGTTCAGTATTAGAACATGACCAGTGTGCACCCCCTCAAACATCTCGAAAGTTAACTAGTCTCATTTCAGAATTTTATGGAACTTATCGCATTGCAGTATTTTGTGTTGAGAAAGCTTAAAATGTTTGTGCGAATAGTTTATTCAAAAACATTTACAAACATGTTCTAAATACAACACAGTGCCATAACATATCCAATTAGGATCCCCGGTAAGAGTTATTAATCTGTATCATTTTCACATTCCATTTAATATTTTTCATCGGTATATTCATCTGCATCATCCGTCTCATCTAATGCTGCGTAATTATCATCTAGAAATAAGTAATTATGCAGCATGTAATATTATATAAATACGTGAAATTGAATTAAATTGTTGGAAGGTGTCGTTTGAATCTCTGACATTGTACATTTTCCAAAATATTGTAAATCTTGCTTCATTGACTTCATTAATCTTGTTTAATCCATAGATTCGACAAACGAATTCTTCCATTTTTTCAAATACATGCGTAATAGTTATTTGTGATACAGTTTCGCGATACAGTTTCGCAGTCAAATGATGCAATCACACGAGTTAGCAATCTCCTTTGCGCACGTGTATCACACGCTATATTTTGCAACGCAAGTCCGAAAAAGTTGTGTTAGAATGAGTTAACGAGAAATGCTAATCTTAAAAGAAAAGATTTTTAAATTTTGTATTATTTAAAAAAAAAATGTTTGGAAAAAAATTTTTCAAAAAATATTTCTGATAACATTTTTTTTTAAATAAATGTTTGAAAACAAAAAATTATGTGAAACAAATTTTTTGGTGCTTATGCCCTTTTGTACGACGGACGAAAATGGCTACGAAACCCTAAAAACTAAACTTCAATAATTAAAAGATGTTTTCAAGTTAAATCTAAATTTATTTCAAGAAGATATTAACACCAGTGTTTAAAGTTGCCTATGCCATGTTCAAACTGCGCATGCGCGAAAATTGTGTCGCACACAGTCTGCTCCAATAAGGTCCTTTAGGCACCATTTAGAAGCATGAAAACGTCAACTTTTGAGGTGGGTGTTGCAAAAAGTTATTTTCATTCAAATAAGCGATTGAACTAAACGCCGTTTGGAAGGCTTTCAGAATTTAGGAGCAAACTGAGAGGTTCTTTCTTCCTCTTTTTGAAGAAAGAAGGATTATAATCACACCCAGTTATTGCGTGAAGACCTGGGAGAGAAGTACACACATGCGCTCCTAAATCTTCATGCAATTCATTTGCATTAATGATCCTTTGGGCATTTCCTACTCCGACTTCCATCCAAATTATTGGTGAACTTTCTCGGTTTTCTATACTTCCTAGCATAATGATAAGAATGTCAGTCTCGGAGCATCTAATTAAAACATTAGCATCATAATAGATGTTGCAAGCATGATACACAATTTTTTTATCAGCCTCTTCATGTTCTGCGCATCATCCTCGATTATCAAATCTTTCACATTTTCGAAGAATATTTTCTCCGTCCTTGATCGAATGCGTTTCATACCGATCGAAAATTATAGCGTAATTCATAAGACGCAGCAAGAAAAATCCATCGATTAAGGCTACATCTATATGTGAAGGCTGTCCACTGTCGGTTTTGTTTCCAATCATTTCAGTAAAGCTGACTCATTGGTTTTACAGAGTGTGCCATCTAAATGGCATAGCGATAACGGTGCAGGCGTTAAGAGGTAGGACAAATCTTTTTCGATATCGATTTTCTGTTTAACGGAAACGGCAAGAAGTTTCCAAAAAAGGTCGCGTTGCATGCGAATTTCCTGCAGTTTCTCATTAACGGTAATTTTATTCTTTTTTAGCCTATCTGTATATGTTACAATTTTATTTATTTTGATATGTTCTTCAAATCTTTTAGGGTGTTCTTCGCATTCAGCAATGAATGTCTCTGGTGATTACCATTTTTTTCAATGTTCAATAAAAACTCCGCGACTGGAACTGATGTTGCATGTCCACTTGCAATATGGTACAGTGTGATCTTCTCTAAATCCGTATCAAAATGATTTATATTTTGTTGAATGCTTTCCATGAAATTTTCAAGCTGCACTGAACTCTTTTTAATCCTGTTTATTTCCAGGTCAGTCGTAGTATCTTGATTGTTTGTTAGTCCAGTTTGATTTAATACGTTAGAGATGATCGTCGATCTGTTGATGTGGCTTTTGCAGCAACGTTGACGAGCTGATATTGAATTAGTGAAATTTAAGATTCCCGTTAGCTTGTTTGCTGTATCTGCATTAACCCTTCGATGGCACACTAGGGTAAAAAAGACCCCCTGCATGTTCAACCTTGTTTAAATCCCTTCAACATTTGATAATAGTACTTATACAGTTTTAAAAAAAGAAAAAAAGTTATTAATTTTGTCGCAAAAATGGTCATTTTTCGCTATGTTTCAACGTCTACAATCTTTTTTCATATTTAAAATCAATTTTGAACTAAATAACCCACAGCATTCTTTGAAGTAGCTATCCAAGAGTGTGTAAAAAATGCAGTTACTCAAAACAATCAATTGGCTCCTTGCGGCAAGCCTTTTTCGCTTGGGTTCAAAAAGACCCCAGTATGCCAGCTATGTTACGCGTCGGGAAGTGTGCCATCCAAGGGGTAAACGTTGTCTCAAGAGTGAAGTCCACTGCTTGCCTGGAGAAGGGTTTATTATTTGACTAGCCAACGTGCGTAATTAGATTGATTAAAGATAAAGAATAAATTTGCAATTTTTGGCAGAACGTATTTGAATAGTCCAAAATCTGACATTCGAATACTTGCGCTGAGTAACAAGTAATAATCTACCAGTTGTATATAGAGAATGTAGTACTAAGGTATTTTACCGTGTTCGCCATTGCGCGTTTGAGTACAATATTCCTCATATTTTTCAGTTACATTCCTGAGACCAGCATGAACCAGAGACGCTGATCGTTCTTTTTTTAAAGTTTAGCAGGTACTGAATGATGTCGTCAGTAATATCAAGATTATTTTACTCCAAAAAAGTTTTGAAATGTAAAATTTGAGGACCCATATTCACCACAGAATGAAGTCTTTTACACATGTTAAAATGGTTGCCTGTTATAAAGCCATTCACGGAGCCACTTGCCAATAACCCGCTGTCAACCATTACATTTAATAATCGGCAATTGTCGATGAACTTTCCTATCGCTTTTAAAAAAGCCAGCATTATATGAAATGCGCCAAGATGAATAAACAGGTAATTAAACCGTGGATTTTCAGTCGACTGTCCTTCTCTTCTTCCTATTCTCGTCTGCCGAGCATCCCAGCATAGCGTCTTCCTCAATAATTGTATTATAACTTGGAACAGCATCAGATACAACATTCTGAAATATAATGCCGACAGTATCGTGCAAGGTATCTTTACCGGTAAGGGGGTCCACAAATATATCAAAATTGTCGGAAGCCACTCCTGTACTTAAATTTGGCGATTGTAAAATATCGCTTAGACAAATTTGCGATCGAGCAGTAGCAGCATTGTTAACATACGACCATTGGCAACAGCATAAATGGTATCTTCTAAAAAAAGAATGAACTAATCGTTTGCAAGACGGGCCCTCCTTACGCCGTATATTTGTGCCACTTGGCAGCATGGAGTAAAAATCGTGAAGGCTTTTGGGTATAAAACCTTCTCGTTTAATTAAATGACAGCAAAATATATATTTATTGTTGTATAATTAAGAGGAAAAACAAAGGATTTTATTTTAGTTTCGATTTTAACGCATAAAATTATAATTTAAATTGCATGAAAAATGTGAAACACGTCAGTACAAATTATAGGCTAAAAATTTGTATTTTTCATTTTGTACTAAAGTAATGACAATGAAAAAGTTTTCCACTCTATAAACATACTTATCAAAAAAGGGTAATGGCTACCTTGCGAAAACATGAATAATTTGAATATTTTATCAATAAAATTAAAAAATTGAATTTGGAGGCTCGGTATAACCAACAAACGTCAGACAAAAGTATTGTAAACATTTCACTAAATTCAGAAATAAAAGCAAAAAATTATGTTCTCTTACCTTTTTTTCAGAAGTACTAGGAACAATTGAAGCTCATCTATAATTTTTTTGGCAAAGCGGTGAATTTTCTATAACATACAACGCGATAGCCTTGAAGCTCGGTTGGAACTAATGGTAAATCGATGTTGTTCCAAGTTAATTCATTCCCTTGATGAATTTTCCAAATATTTATAGACATTTCAAGCTTCTTTTCTGAAAATGTACATAATTTGTCTTTTTTGCTATTGCGAAATACCCCTTTTCGGTGTATTTGGTGTAGTGGCTGTTTATCCATAATATTGAGAACAGGAAGCCATAACACAACTAAACAATTGAATGAAAATATGAAACTACGAGCGAGGGAGATCTAGTTTTCGATCAGCGAAATAACAAAAGTTTCTAAAACATTTTTGACTAGACACGTTGCGGCAATGGGCGGTCGAGTAAATTTTTGGGGAATTCTACTGAATGAACTCTTCGTTCAAAAAATTAAAAATTTCATAGCATAAAAAAATACTAAAATAGGATTGGATCCTAAAATTCGTAAATGAGACTAGTTATTTACCGTG
>CAKNWW010046064.1:0-13806 GCA_932074435.1 Andricus kollari
CGGGTGTTATGAGGGCACTGCACAGCTCCTTGAAGCTATTTATATTCCTCGAGTGCTCTTTCAGTGGATGCTAGACTTTGTAGACTGCTCCCCTCAATCCGTCGACCTCCTCTGGTGTGGACGGGTGGTCGACAGTAAATGGAAGGTCTTGAAAGTAGTTTTTCTGGGATTTCGATGTTCAGATCATCGTTATCAATGTCCGGATGTGGTTCTATTGGATCCGGTACTTGATGTTCATTCTCCCTAGCACATATGCCTTCAGCTTCAATCAGGTCATCGTTGTCCACATAAATTTATTATTATATTTATTATTATATATTATTATATCAAAAATTAATGTCTCAGCCTCAAGATGGTTACAGCCCAATATGTCGAAGACATTTTTGGTTTGAAATGGATTTTTTTTGATAGAATGCATGAAGCTGTCCCGGTATATATTATCAGCCACGGACGCATTATTACAATGCAATCATGTGATCTGATAAGAGCGTGGGCCTTGATATATTGGGCAAAGCCTGGTTTTTACCCCATCATTCACGGACTAGGTTGCAGTCAAGTGCATGATGGGGGGACCTACAGCTTAAGGTGGGATCGAAATCACCAGAACCTCGGTAAAGATGAATAGAAAAATTTCAAGAGGTATCGATTCCGGGATCGAACCCCGGCATGTGGTGCAACTAATCTCATGCCGTATCTAGGACCTAATACCTTTGGTATTACATGCTATTTTTTCCAACTACCTCGATAGGTATCGCGCGACCCGTGTCTGAAGTATTTTATCTCAAAACTGCACATGGATAACTTTTCCAGCCGCACATAAAGTAAGACATCTTCAAACCGACCAGGTCCAAAAAAATTGTACACGCAGTCTGCTCCAATAAGGTCATGTAGGCACAATTTAGAAGTATGAAACACACATAACATCGTAAGTATGTTTTAAAGACGTCCCCAAATTCGTGTGATCACTGGACTGTGACATGTTGGAAATTTGACATGTTTTTTTTTTGTATCACTTTTGGTAAATTAAACATTTTTTCCCATTGGTTTGTTTTGTTCTGTTAAGAGCAAATTGTTTAAAAATGTGAAGAAGATATTTTTGATTAGCATTTAGTGCCAGAAGCTGTACCAATAAAAGTAACATAACTTTTCTTATGAAAAAAACAAAGGTAGTTTGCTAGAATTCCAAACTGCGATATCCTAGGACGACTTTTATTCCAAAAAGTCTCTCGAATTTTTATTTGTAATAAAACGTAGCAACTTTTCAGCACTAACCATTTTCGATTTTCAAAAATTTAGTTTTTTCATTCCATCCTAATATCTATGTCGGTGTCTTAAGGTGCTTAAAACGACTCGAGGTTTCGCCAGATCGCTAATTCGTCTACAAGGATGAATTATTCAATTTAATACTTTTTTTATTACATAATCTAAAGGCAATTATACCGTTCTCGACATACAGCTTTTTCCGGAAAATGATCTTGTTGTATTTTTTTACAATTGAAAATGTAGTGTTTTTATATGCCTGTAAAATACAACACTCTGGATATTGTGTATGCCTGGCTGCAGTCAACTGGTCTATTTTCAAAACGCACAAAAGTCTTGCAGTGAGCTACGATGCATTGGGCTAACTCCCCAATGAAACGAATTATGCGGTTAGGTAACACGTATCGTGCAGTGCTACCCACAATAGGCCTCTCTCGGATGGAGGCCAGAGTTCAGTTGGGAGTGGCAATAGGACCGAACCGAGGCGACGACCAGGCAATGGCCCCGGAAAAACGCGAGAACATCGTTTCAAATAGTCGGACCAACTCAGGAGGAACATCCTTACCTGTTTGGAAAGAAGCTCACCGGCGGGAAGAGGATTCATGCAGAGGTTACAAAAACGTTGGCTCAACATGTACCCGGAATATGCTGATAAGACGCCTCAGTATTTAAGAAATCAGATATCCTTTTTTACAAAAAAAAACGGATATGAAGCTCTTTACAAGCAAGAAGAAGAGCAACATCCTCCAGCGAACATACCACCCGTTCCAGCAAGACCACCTTTGCAGATAGCCGATAATGCCAACATGAGAATTAGGATATGCTTCACGAAGGTGTTAATTTCTGGAATCTGAACTGTGTAGTTTACGAGAAGGCGGTCTTCCTACTTATCGACAATAGAAGTTATGATACTTCTGTACACCTGCGTAAGATTGGCGAGCTTATTGCATAGCTTCAGTTTAAAATTAAAACGGCGAGACGGCATGCATTAAATGGTTAGTGCGTGATTAGCTACATAATATCAAATGAAAGATTCACTCCAAAAGTTAGGGCACTTGCTCGAAACTTAAAAAAGCAAATCACACACTAAACAAGTGTATACTGTTGGCCATCAAGCAGCACGAGACTCAAAACATAAGATCTCTTGCAACAGCCAAAGAGCGCCTTGAACGGCGAGTAAAGTGGATGCAGGAAAATTCCACTTTTTCTACTCATCCTTCCCGTCGGTTCAATAAAACGGCATGTGCCATTGAAAATCCACCTAGTCGAGAAGAGATTCAAGTGTTCTGGGAGCAAGTATATGGAGATACCCATCAGCTAGATGAAGACGGGTCAGATATATCACACTTTCGTAACTTTTGCAAAAGGCAAAGTTTGCAAGGTCCAGAGGAAGATTGTCCACTAAATACTGCTGAAGAAGTAAAGAAAGTTATTGCTAGAACTAAGAATTTTTCTGCAACAGGGCCAGATAAAATCAACAACTACAGGCCTATAGCTCACTGGCATCCTGAAAAAGAGGATATTAACAACTATCGAGCCCGTATGGAGTGCAAGAGTTGAACAACGTGGATACGAGAGAGGGCTGACAGGCTGCAGGTAGAACCTTTCAATAGACAGATGTATTACACAGGATTCGATCAGGTATCGACGAAATCTGTCCATGACTTGGATTGACTACCGTGAGGCATTTGATAACAGAAGCCATGATCTACTTGTCAAGCTTCTTGGAAGGTGCATGGAAGAGCTGATGCTCTTGTGGCGGACAAGATTTTTCATAACATCTGACAAAAGACAAGTGACTACCAGCTATGTCACATATAAGAGGGGGGTCTTCCAAGGAGACTCTCATAGTCCGATAGTTGCCTGCATCTCCCTCTTGCCTCTATTTTGCGTCGAGGCAAAAGCTCTGTGTACCTATGTGGCCCGTCGAACAGGTGGTCAACCACCTTTTATACATGGACGACCTTAGACTCTTTGCGTCTTCAAAGAGGACCTGGAAATCTTTTTGGCGGCGGTAAATAAGTACTCTAAAGCGTTTGTCATGAGCTTTGGACAAGAGAAGTGGGTCGGCATCCATCTACACCAAGGAAGAGTAGAAACTACATCATCGCTTGACGATCAGAATGTTCATCAACATGAAGTCGTCAATGCAGCGGCGTTTCTATACTCTGCTGCTGATAGGGCCGCAAAGGAGCTTGGTCTCCCATTTGATTCCAGCGACATTACACATGGCCTAGCATCACTAACACCTGTGGGGCTCTAAAGTCGTGTACAGGAAGCAGAACACTTGCTTCTACTAAGAAAACATTCTAACAAGCCCCTTTATGGTAATTTCTACGGCATCATACGGAGAGGAGCTGTCGATGAGTCTGTCCAACATGTTTCTCAAGTCTGCTGAATTAAGATCGGAGACTGAGGGATTTAATTTGCCTGTCAAGATAGCGTTACAGGAACCGGTTGTTTACCGCGAGCGCATAATGAATGTACCTGTAGGCGATACCAACTGCCGAGCGTGCAAGCAAGAGCCAGAAACACGTGGACATGTTCTCAGTGGATGCTCAAAGTATGCATGCTACGGGTATAGAGAGACACAATGCATCTCTAAAAGTGTAATATTACCATCTTCGGCACTTCTATGTTGTAGATCTAATGCCACTCTTGCCATACGGCCAGGGGGAGTTCGAGTCAGTTGCGGAGAATCATCAGTGTAAGATCTCCTGGAATTTCGCATTCTCCACCACTCAACGTATGAGTGGTACAAAGCCTGAAATTGTCCTCCAAGATATAAGGACAAAGATCATTTACGTGGTTCAATTTTCGGCATCAGCCCATGGTAATATCACGGAAAAGGAGGAAAAAAACGGGCAAAATATTAAGCACCTCTTTTAGAGCTGAGACGGCTGTACCAAGGCTTCAAAGTCCATATTGTAGTTCTCATAATCGGCTGTCTTGGAGGTATGAAAGCTTCATTTTTTAGCTAACTCAACAAAATCCCGGCTTGCCAGCGTCAGACTCAATCCATAGTCAGCCGGATGCAAAAGGCTGTTCTTCTGAGATCACTTCATCTGATCTAAAGAATTTGGGTACATTTATTTTTTTAAACTTTCATCCTGCTTGGACCAGGCGGATGAGGTAAGCTTTTGTGGCGAATTCGGGGTTCGTGAAAAATCAAACTCTCAAATTAACATGGCGACTTAAAGAATTGATCTTCGCATTGACCGCTATCCTAGAAGATAATGGTTAGTATTGCATTCAGAGCCCCTGATGACCCTTGTATCTGTTACCAGTTTCCTTAGTCTTTCATCCTGAATAATGAAGTCAATTATATTGTGGTTCTTTCCTTCAAGCCAGGTGTGCATGTGGATTATTTTAAGTCTAAGCCAAGTATTTGTAATAAATAGGCCCTTTTCTAAGTTTAAGCTAACTAACTTTTCCCTGTCATAATTTTTTCTTGAATCCCCAAAGGACACCGCAGAAAATGCATGGTAAAAAGGTCCCGGTGGAATTTTCTAAGTTTGTGATATTTTTTAGTTTATGCTTTCCTGATCAAAAAATCCGTATGGCAAAAACCATGATACCATGCAATTATGTGAACACTTTGTGCGTTGCCCAAGCGCTTAGCGCTTATCACTTCCAACGTGATTACATCGCATTGTTCATCCGTGCAATTTTTTTTCTCCATAAACTTGCACGCGAGCAGTGAAAAGGGTGGAAAAAAGTCTGTGATATATTCCACTCCACAGGTAAAAATATGTACCCAAATCTGACTTTTAAATCGCCGCAGCGCAAAAACTGTCCATAATTTGAGTTTTTGCGATCCATTCATAGTAGTAGTATAAACGTTTATTCTTCAGCCTGTTGGCCTTAAAAAATTGACTTGCTTACACTTTCCTTTTTTTGACATTTTTTCCTCAAAGTAAGACTCAAAACTAACATCCATCCATACCTTATCTCTAGGATCGCACACTCTTATCGCCTTGCCTTCCTGGCTTCGCCTCGCTCGCATGTCCCTACTATATATATATACATACATACATACATACATATATATATATATGATGATATATATATATATATATATATATCATCAGGCTGGACGAGACTCTTGCCGGATCATCTTATTGAATTTGTCGCAGACTGAAACCACCTTACTCACGGCGGTTGTCCTTATGGCAAACTTTTAACTATACATATTATTTATCATTCTGCTAGGAGATATGAACGGATGGGGATATGGGAGGATTTAAAAGAGAAAGTGAAAGGTTGTGTGCAAAAGAAGGTATTCCAAAAGAACAAGAAAGGAATAGTGAAGTCGTGGTGGGATAGAGAATGTGGAAAGATGAAAAAAAAAGAAAATGAGGGCGTAGAAATGAGGAAGGAGTTTAGATTGATGTATAAGATGAAAGCACAGGAAAAGGAGGAAGAAGTGGAAGAAGAGTTAGGAAACGATAAGACAGAGGGGGATGTCTGGAAGACAATAAATAGGTTTAGAAAGCGTAGAGTGGGGAGACGCAGGCGGGCTTTAGGGCGGGTAGGTGTACTATCGACAATATCTACGTTCTGCAGCGTTTCGTTCGGTGGATAGGTTAAGGTTGTGGGAGGCGATGAAGGATAGGGGAGTGGAGAGAAGCCTGATCGAGAGGATAAGGGTGATATATGAAGAGACGAAAGACAGGGTAAGAGGAGGGGAGGGGATTTCGGAGGGATTCTGGATTTCAATTGCGGATATCGAAAGCAAGCTGGAGGCCGGGGTGGTAGGAGGAGTCAGGACAGGGGGGTTAGAATTTGGTCACTAGCGTATGCAGATGACATAGTGCTGCTGGCAAGAAGCGAGAAGGCCTTAAAGGAGATGATGAAGAGGTTGAAAAGATACCTTGATAAGAGCAGCTTAGAGCTGATTGCGGAAAAGTCCAAGGTTATGGTGTTCAGAAACGGAGGTGGTAGGGATAAGGCAGGGGAGTGGAAGTGGAAGGGAGAGGCGGTGCAGGAGGTGAAAGAGTCTGTGTACCTAGGCTTCATGTTTCGGAGGAACGGGGGAGTGGATGGTCACATAAAAGAGGGAGCGAGGAGTTTAAATGTGGTGAAGAGGCAGGTGTAGGGGTTGGGAAAGAAGTTCTTTGCATATGATTTTGAAAGGAGAATAAACTTGGGGTTGGACATTGGGGCTGGAAAGAAATACGCCTAATTATGTCGTCAGGAGGGAGACGAGGAAAACGAGCGTAGGGATTCTAGTGGGGAGTCGGGCGTGTAAATATGAGGAGAAATTTTTGGAAGAAGGGGGAAGTCAGCTGATTAGGGAGTGTTGGTGGGAGAACGGGAACAGGAGAGGGGGTGGGAGGATGGAGACTGAAAGGAAAAGGTATTTTAGAATACATGGACTACAGATGGATGAAGTAAGAAGGATGCACGAGGAAGGGAAAAGAGGATGTGTGAACTGTGTAGGAAGTGGTATGCAAAAGTGGAGCATAGGTTGGAGAAGTGCGTAGAGGTGGAAAGGAGTGAAATGAGCATTGAGGTATTGATACATGAAAGGGGGGACAAAAGGGCTGTAGCATGGGTCAGGGGAGTGTTGGGTAGGATGCAGAAGAAGAGAAGGAAGGAGGAAGAGGAATGAAGAAGGAAAGATTGTAAATACGAGAGGAAGTAGATATAAGTAATATGTAAATATTGTAAATAGTAGACAAGCATTAGGTAGTAGCCGCGGAAGCGAGAGAGTAGGGATATGTGCGCGAGGCGAAGCCAGGAAGGCAAGGCGATAAGAGTGTGCGATCCTAGAAATAAGGTATGGATGGATGTTAGTTATAAGTCTTACTTTAAGGAAAATCATGTCAAAAAAAGGAAAGTGTAAGCAAGTCAATTTTTAAGGCCAACAGGCTGAAGAATAAACGTTTATACTACAACTATGAACGGATGGGTCGGAGTCCAAGGTCAGGGTACCGATACAGAGAGGGTGCTAGGTAATTTTGGGGATTCAAGAAAAAATTATGACGGGGAAAAGTTAGTTAGCTTATGCTCAGAAAATGGCCTATTTATTACAAATACTTTGCTTAGACTTAAAATAATCCACATGCACACCTGGCTTAAAGGAAAGAATCACAGTATAATTGACTTCATTATTCAGGATGAAAGACTAAGGGAACTGGTAACAGATACAAGGTTCATCGGGGGCTCTGAATGCAATACTGACCATTATCTTCTAGGATATCGGTCAATGCGAAGATCAATTCTTTAAGTCGCCATGTTAATTTGAGAGTTTGATTTTTCAGGAACACCGAAATCGCCACAAAAGCTTACCTCATCCGCCTGGTCCAAGCAGGATGAAAGTTTAAAAAAATAAATGTACCCAAATTCTTTAGATCAGATGAAGTGATCTCAGAAGAACAGCCTTTTGCATCCGGCTGACAACGGATTGAGGCTGACGCTGGCAGGCCGGGATTTTGTTGAGCTAGCTAAAAAATGAAGCTTTCATACCTCCAAGACAGCCGATTATGAAAACTACAATATGGACTTTGAAGCCTTGGTACAGCCGTCTCAGCTCTAAAAGAGGTGCTTAATATTTTGCCCCTTTTGTTTCCTCCTTTGTCGTGATATTACCATGGGCTGATGCTGAAAATTCAACCACGTAAATAATCTTTGTCTTTATATCTTGGAGGACAATTTCAGGCTTTGTACCACTCAGACGTTGAGTGGTGGAGAATGAGAAATTCCAGGAGATCTTACACTGATGATTCTCCGCAACTGACTGGAGTTCCCCCTGGCCGTATGGCAAGAGTGGCATTAGATCTACAACATAGAAGTGCCGATGATGGTAATATAACACTTTTAGAGATGCATTGTGTCTCTCCATGCACCCGTAGCATGCATACTTTGAGCATCCACTAAGAACATGTCCACGTGTTTCTGGCTCTTGCTTGCACGCTCGGCAGTTGGTATCGCCTACAGGTACATTCATTATGCGCTCGCGGTAAACAACCGGTTCCTGTAACGCTATCTTGACAGGCAAATTAAATCCCTCAGTCTCCGATCTTAATCCAGCAGACTTGAGAAACATGTTGGACAAACTCATCGACAGCTCCTCTCTACGTATGATGCCGTAGAATTGACCATAAAGGGGCTTGTTAGAATGTTTTCTTAGTAGAAGCAAGTGTTCTGCTTCCTGTACACGACTTTAGAGCCCCACAGGCGTTAATGATGCTAGGCCATGTGTAATGTCGCTGGAATCAAATGGGAGACCAAGCTCCTCTGCGGCCCTATCAGCAGTAGAGTATAGAAACGCCGCTGCATTGACGACTTCGTGTTGATGAACATTCTGATCGTCAAGCGATGATGTAGTTTCTACTCTTCCTTGGTGTAGATGGATGCAGGCACACTTCTCTTGTCCAAAGCTCATGACAAACGCTTTAGAGTACTTATTTACCGCCTCCACAAAGATTTCCATGTCCTCTTTGAAGACACAAAGAGTCTAAGGTCGTCCAGGTATAAAAGGTGGTTGACCACCTGTTCGACGGGCCACATAGGTATACAGAGCTTTTGCCTCGAAGCAAAACAGATAGAGGCAAGAGGGAGATGCAGACAACTATCGGACTATGAGAGTCTCCTTGGAAGACACCCCTGTTATATGTGACATAGCTGGTAGTCACTTGCCTTTTGTCAGATCTTATGAAAAATCTTGTCCACCACAAGAGCATCAGCTCTTCCATGCACCTTCCAAGAAGTTTGACAAGTAGATCATGGCTTCTGTTATCAAATGCCTCACGGTAGTCAATCCAAGTCATGGACAGATTTCGTCGATACCTGATCGAATCCTGGGTAATACATCTGTCTATTGAAAGGTTCTACATGCAGCCTGTCAGTCCTCTCTCGTATCCACGTTGTTCAACTCTTGCACTCCGTACGGGCTCGATAGTTGTTAACATCCTCTTTTTCAGGATGCCAGTAAATTACTTGTAGCTGGTGTTTAAACATGCTATGGGCCTGTAGTTGTTGATTTTATCTGGCCCTGGTGCAGAAAAATTCTTAGTTCTAGCAATAACTTTCTTTACTTCTTCAGCAGTAATTAGTGGACAATCTTCCTCTGGACCTTGCAAACTTTGCCTTTTGCAAAAGTTACGAAAGTGTGATATATCTGACCCGTCTTCATCTAGCTGATGGGTATCTCCATATACTTACTCCCAGAACACTTGAATCTCTTCTCGACTAGGTGGATTTTCAACGGCACATACCGTTTTATTGAACCGATGGGAAGGATGAGTAGAAAAAGTGGAATTTTCCTGCATCCACTTTACTCGCCGTTCAAGGCGCTCTTTGGCTGTTGCAAGAGATCTTATGTTTTGAGTCTCGTGCTGCTTGATGGCCAACAGTTTACACTTGTTCAGTGTGTGATTTTCTTATTTTAAGTTTCGAGCAAGTGCCCTAACTTTTGGAGTGAATCTTTAATTTGATATTATGTAGCTAATCACGCACTAACCATTTAATGCATGCCGTCTCGCCGTTTTAATTTTAAACTGAAGCTATGTGTTCGCGAGCGAGAGAAGTTTATATCAGAAAAAAACGATGCAATGCTTAAAAACCTTCCTGACGATAAATAAATTAAATGACAAGTCACTGAGAATAAATAATAAAACAGAATTATTTTAATGTTAATAAAAAGCTCAAAAAAACGAACTTGTCTATATTTAAATCATTTCTAAAATACATATACAATTAATTTGAACTTGTCTACCGAAACGACGAGACAAGTTCTCAATTTAACCTTCGGACGACGACTAAATTTGCTTGCAAAAGTTACGAAAAGTTCTCACTCATTGCTGGAATATGACTCAGCGATAGAAGAATAAGGATAGAAGAAGAAAGCGATAACACTTTAAAATTAGAATTCCATTAAAATGTAAACATATGAAATTAAAGTCTAAAATGAAAATTCGATGTTAAATAAGTGAAATGAAAATAAAACAGTGTACTTAATAAATTATATCAGTCAATTCCGAACACTATGCAATAAGCTCGCGAATCTTACGCAGGTGTACAGAAGTATCATAACTTCTATTGTCGATAAGCCGGAAGACCGCCTTCTCGTAAACGACACAGTTCATATTCCAGAAATTAACATCTTCGCGAAGCATATCCGTTTTTTTGCAAAAATGATATCTGATTTCTTAAATACTGAGGCGTCTTACAAGCATATTCCGGGTACATATTGATCCAACGTTTTTGTAACCTCTGCATGAATCCTCTTCGCGCCGGTGAGCTTCTTTCCAAACAGGTAAGGATGTTCCTCCTGAGTTGGTCCGACTATTTAAAACGATGTTCTCGCGTTTGTCCGGGGCCATCGCTTGGTCGTCGCCTTAGTTCGGTCCTATTGCCACTCCCAACTGAACCCTGGCCTCCATCCGAGAGAGGCCTATTGTGGGTAGCACTTCACGATACGTGTTACTTAACCGCATAATTCGTTTCATCAGGGAGTTAGCCCAATGCATCGTGGCTGACTGCAAGACTTTTGTGCGTTTTGAAAATAGACCAGTTGACTGCAGCCAGGCATACACAGTATCCAGAGTGTTGCATTTTACAGGCATAAAAAAACACTACATTTTCAATTTTTAAAAAATACTTTCACATTTTTTTAAAATTTGCTCTCAACAGAACAAAACAAACGAAGGGGAAACAATGTTTAATTTACCAAAAGTGATACAAAAAAATCATGTCAAATTTCCAACATGTTACAGCCCAGTGAGCACACGAATTTGGGGACGTCTTTAAAACATACTTACGATGTTATGGGTGTTTCATACTCCTAAATATTTCAGACACGGGTCGCGCGATGCCTATCGAGGTAGTTGGAAAAAATAGCATGTAATACCAAAGATATTAGGTCCTAGATACGGCATGAGATTAGTTGCACCACATGCCGGGGTTCGATCCCGGAATCGATACCTCTTGAAATTTTTCTATGTATCTTTACCGAGGTTCTGGTGATTTCGACCCCACCTTAAGCTGTAGGTCCCCCCATCATGCACTTGACTGCAACCTAGTCCGTGAATGATGGGGTAAAAACCAGGCTTTGCCCAATATATGAAGGCCCACGCTCTTATCAGATCACATGATTGCATTATAATAATGCGTCCGTGACTGATAATATATACCGGGACAGTCCCATGCATACTATTAAAAAAAATCCATTTCTAACCAAAAATGTCTTCGACATATTGGGCTGTAACCATCTTAAGCCTGAGACATTAATTTTTGATATAATAATATATAATATATAATAATAAAAATAATAATAAATTTATGTGGACAACGAACCTGATTGAAGCTGAAGGCATAGGAGCTAGGGAGAATGAACATCAAGTACCGGATCCACTAGAACTACATCCGGACATTGATAACGATGATCTGAACAGCGAAATCCCAGAAAAACTACAGAACCTTGAAAGGAATTTTGGTCATGCTTTTGAATGTTACGCAAACTGCGTTAGAGGTACAAACTCTTGTATGCTGTGCAACTGTGGCAATCGTTAGAACGTTGGGCCGCAGAACTAGGCCTACAAATGCAGTCTTTGCTCCAGGAAGGGAGCGAGATCCACCGTGGAAGATCAGGTTGGATATGGATGTCAGTAAAGTAAGGTGACAATTGGGTCGACTAACTCAATATAAAAAAAATAGAACCAGAAAGCTGATACACCATGTTCCTAAAATCATCCACCCTCGGTTCATCGATACATTAACACCAGCGATATGGAATGAGATTATAGACGCTCAACGGCAAAGACTCGATATGCTTACTGCCAGACTGCGTCGTTCCAATAAAAGTAGTGCAAGAAGGCAACAAAATCGAAGCAAAAAAAACCAGCAAGAAAATAAAGTGCCTCAACTGGAAGACATGACTAACTATTGGTCGGGTGTTTAGGGAAAAACTGACAGAAGCAATTTAAACTCTGCGTGGTTCCAACTAGAGAAGACAAGAGGTAGAAATAACCCTGAAATGGAGTTGACTAACTTGACTTAAAGTAACTGGAAAGCTCCAGGTCCGGACATGGTGCACAACTACTGGTACAAGTACCTGCCTAGTGTGCATCCTACGTTGGCACGGTGTTTTCAGAAGATCATCGAACAACGAGATCTGATGCCAGGCTTCATGCTCCAGGGTAATACGTATATGTTACCTAAAAAACCAGATGCCAAAAATCCATCTGATTTTCGACCAATAGCCTATCTTCGAACAATATCTAATATCTCAAAGCTATCATATCAGGCATTGTAGATGTCAGAAAACTGTGTAAGTCCAAAGTTATACAGTTGCGAGACTATTTCACCAGCCAGCAAGATGTTACGCTTTAAAACACCATCTGTAAGGCTGATCTTGTCCACGCGCCCTTAAATTTGTCCTCAGAGGAAGCCTTGAATACCAGGTCAGAAACCATAGAGGAATTAGAAACGCAATGAAGACAGAAAACTATCCACGGCGAGCACCCCAAAACGTTAGATCAACATAAAGTGGATAGTGAGGCATCCAATATTTGGCTGAGAAAGGGCGTCCCGTATGGGGAAACGGAAGGATTCGTTATTGCGATACAGGACACAATTGTCGGGTTATGGCTCAAAGAGAATATACGCACAGGCATAATGATGTGGCAGGCATTATACATCAACAACTTGCCTTAAACTTAGGACTCTTAACAGAATGGATTCCTTTCTGTAGATACATTGCAATGCCCGTTTTAGAAAACGAAGATTACATCTTATATTGGGCATATTGGGTATGACGAGCTAAGGCATGAAGTAAAGACAATATGGAGGAATGTGAAACATGCATCTATTCATCCTATTGTGATTTCGGCTGCAGGCAATGTGCACACAATATGCACTGAACATCTTGAACGTTTGGGAATCAGCAGGGTACTAGCAGCAGCTCAGAAGGCGGTTTTATTAAGCACCTGTCGCATTGTAAGAAACTTCCTGGACCATCAGGAAGCAAGCGACTAAAAACCTATAGTGTGATACATGGTAGCTCTAAGAGAGCATCCAGAGGCGAGTGTCGTCACCTCCAACACTCGCGGCCGCTGTGTAAGCATGACAGCGGCAAAAGACGAACTGCAAACTACACCATGCTCCTAATTTGGTACCTACTCATACCTCTCATAGTAATTTGGTATCGCAAATGATTTCATACATCGTAACTAATTAACTAATTACATCCTCAACTTATCAGTCACTTGACTTGATCCGTGGCTATGATGGAAAAACGGTTTCTTTTTAACCCGAGAACAAGTTTTAAAAAAAAGAAACTAATACTAACTAATAAGCAGTCGCGGACAAGTGTCCAGGGGTGGTCCCGAAGGAATCAACCCCCAAGTGCAGGCGTGAAAACCGTGACGAAAGCTGAATGGATGCGTAGGCATTTGACGACCCAATTGCCCGAGAGCTCCGGCTCTTGCAGTCAGCCACGTTGCATTGGGCTAACTCCCTAATACAACGAATTATGCGGTTATGTCACCAGTATAGCGCAGTGCCACCCACAATAGGCCTCTCTCGGATGGAGGCCATGGT
>CAKNWW010046065.1:0-11776 GCA_932074435.1 Andricus kollari
AATTTTCTAGATTCCCGCGTGTTGAGATTTTTTGTTAGATTTGTTAAAAGTTAGGTAATGGAAATTCTGAGAGGAAGCGATAAGAGTAACTTTTTTGTTGGAAAAGGGGTTATCTTATGTTAGGCTTGTTCACGAATTTTCAAGAAAGTGAGTTTGCTGGGTTTCGCAAATGTTAAGTTTTTTGTTGCTTTTGTTACTTATGTAACAGAAATTCTGATAGATAGTTTTTTTATAGTTTGACCTTGTTAATAAGCGTTAGAGAAGAGGATTCAAAATTTAAAAAAGTAAAGAAGTATTGAAGTAAAAGTTATTGAAGTAAAGTTTAAAAAAGACAATAAAAAATGGAAGTGCGATAACTCGACGGAGAATTACCTGATGCGGGAGTTGAAGTGTGCCGCCCAAAAGCACACACTACCCTAACGTTTGAGATACATACAAGCGGTCGCTAAATCTTGCTCCTCATTGGTTGATTAGGCCACACTTTGAAGCTTTTGTATGCCCAAACTAAGCTTCACGCAACTTTTTGCTAGAGGACTTTTTTGCTTATTTTTTTTTCACTATCACATAGTACAAGGGATTGTATAGGTGGCGGGACACCCTATTTATAATTTTAAAAAAAGAAGTCTTAAACAACCACCGCAGGGTCCGACTGGGAGCAACTACCATCTCAAAATGACACAGGCTCCCAGTGGAACCGCGGTAAAACACACCTATAGCCACGTCTCACGACCGTGAGATGGGAGGTCACAGGGCACGATGAAATCACAACGACCGGCAGGCGAAACCCTCGTGTGTCTTGATGACACGAAGCGATCCAAGGATGACAGCTTTCTGCATCCATCTCGCAAGTGCCTTGACATATTTTTGGCACGCGGGTATGGCTTTAAGGTTGCGAACCAGTCATAGTTTTACACCGCTAAGAGCACCGATCACAAGGACAATTACTTTAACCAAATATTTTTTGTACAATCGTTTCAGCTCCCTTTTAAAGTTTTGATACCTCACCTTCTTTTCATGCTCCTTCGCAGTGATTTTGTAGTCGGCCGGAGCGGGAAATTCGATCACGAACATAGTTCGTTTCTCGAAGTCTTGGAGAAAGATGTCAGGCCAGAAAATTTGGCACTTCTCGTTTTGGACAATAGACTCTATCTCCCTCGAAGCGTTCGACCGGGCAGGGTCGCGGCCAATACCGTAAGAGTGACAGAGATGGTAATAAAGGACTCTCAGGGCCCCATTATGTCTGTAGAGATACGTCGTTCCAGCGTGTGTGGGACACCCGGATAGTATGTGTTCTAGGTACTCAGCGTATGCATGCCACGCTATGCACCTATTGCTGGGAAATTCTTGGCAAGAAATTGCGGTCGCGGTATACATATTTCTGAATGTAACATTTTTTTTTGAAAATGTGCATAGTATTTTTTAAGAATTACAAAAAATGTTCTCAAACATCGAATTGTTAATTAAAGAATAAATACAAAGAAACTTTCAGATAATTCAGTGCTGAATTAAATCCTCCAAAATTTATTTGTAATATGTTATTAGGTTCGGAGAAAATTTAGGGAGACATTTTTTTTCGTTCGAGGCACACGTGTTTTTAAATTTATTTTTTAATACAATTATTATCAAATTATTTTAATTTTAAATTTGAACAATAATTTTAAAAAACTTTAAAGATTAAAACAATTTTTTGATAAAAATATTCTATAATTGAATTTTTAATAAATGAATAATATTTATCCATAAAAAATTCAATTTTTTAAACTCGGGAATTTCATAATTTATGAATTTTCTTGTTCGGATATTCTAGAATTCAGCAATTTTTTGTCGGGAATTTTATTTTTCGGGATTTCTCAGTTGTATCAAATTTTTAACAAAAAAATATAAGTTCTTAACCAACAATTTGATAGTAGACTTTTCAAGCGAAAAGAATGAAATGTCAATCAAAAATAGTTACATTTTCTCATTGGGTTATTATTCAGTTCGGATTTCAGTGGAAAAATGGAATAAAGAGGAGAATAGGTTGAAGACCGTTGAAGTATAACATATTAAATAAACACTGAAGCTTATTTGGAATATTTTGAAAATATTCCTTTACAAACCTGGAAATTTTGCTTAAAAAATGAAATTAATTTTCCATTGCACACTTTTCACATTCTCATCTGAGAAAGTATTAAAATTGTTCGAAATTTCACACCACAGTTTTTCAATAAATCTCCACGTTTTGAGACCTCCTGAAGCCGAAAATCAAATGCTGGCGATGGCTTCTGTCTGTCCGTCTGTCCGCCCGACCGTAAACACGGTAACGCTCGCAACAATGAACGGATCAAATCGAGCTTTGGCACATGTTTTTTAGGTCTTGAAAGAAAGAACGGGTTCGTTAACCAGCATTCTTTCACAAACGGTTATGGCTTTATCCATCGAAAATGCTATCTAAAAATCCAATATTCCATTTTTACGCCAAACGACGACAGATACGAGAAAAGGGATGCAAGGAAAATTGAAGCCCTTCAAAATATCTACAACTTTTGTTTCAACCATCTTTTGATAGGACTCATTATTATCTTTTAATACATCGAAATCGAAAAGTCTAATTTTAAGCCGGATGACGATAGATAAGTAAAAAAGTTTAGAGGAAGAATTGTAGATTTCAGCCAAACGACGCAAAATATAGGAAAAAGTCTCAGAAAGTAAATATAGCTTTTGAAAATTCCTATAATATTTCCAAAATATATTTGTTGGTAGGAATTGTCATTTCAATGTTATTGATCGAAAATACCATCAAAAAATAGAAAAATCAAATTTTAAGCCAAACGAAGCGAGATGTTGAAAAAGTTTCATCGATGAATTACTGCTTCTAAAAAGTCCTACAAAATTTGTTACAACCGTTTAAAGATACTACTTTTCATTTTGGTTTTATTTATTGAAAATACTATGGAAAAATCCACATTTCAAATTCTGAACCAAACGACGGAAAATACGAGAACGAATCTTGAAAAGCAATTACATCTTTTAAAAAGTCCTACAAAATTTCTCTTAACCATTTTTTTATAGGACTTCTTATTTTGGTTTTATTTGTCGAAAGTACTATGCGGAAAATCGAAAATTCAAATTTCGAACCAAACTGCGTGAGGCATGGAAAAAAGATCAAAAGGGAATTGCAGCTTTTGAAAATATCTTCAAATTTTATTTGAACCATTATTTGATTGGACTTGTCATTTTGGTTTTGTTTATTGAAAATATTTAAAAACAATCGGAAATTCAAATGTTGAGCCAAACGGCGCGAAATGTGGGGAAAAGTTTTTGGACTAATTTCAGTGTTAAAAAATTCCTACAACAGTTCTTTGAACAATTTCTTGACACCACTCCTCGTTTTTAATTTATTTTTGATACTGATATGCAAAAATTGAAAATTTACATATCACGCTAAAAGACGCGAGATACGTAAATAGTCTAAAAGACGACTTCTTGGAGTTTTTGTTTCATCCATAAAAAATAATATGAAAACAAAAATCCTACTGTTAGCGTAACAACGCGAGACAGAGAAGAATGTATGAAGAAAGGATTGTCCATCTATTTACTCTTGCCAGGCGGCCCATCGCGTGTGCTGCATGAACCCTCATTGTTCCCGTAAAACCCCTAAACGCTAGCGTTTGTTACCATCGCGGCCTGTCCTGCATCGCTTTAAGTTCCGCCCGTGGCCACCAGACCACGGCCGCATGTAGAAGCCTTGGTTTAAGGACAGCAGAGTAGAGCGATGCAAGAATTTTAGGCCCTAGACCCCACGTTAACTCAAATGCTCTCAAGCACATTAAAAAAGGAATAGGGTGTACAGGTGCTTCGCCGAGTTCAGTTTGCTATCTAGGATTACTCCGAGAAATTTAGCCGAATCTGAAAACCTCCTTATACCGTACGCTGTTCCCAGGCTTAAACAGCTTCAGTGGGAGCAGAGTGAGGATAAGCGTAACTGAGACGTAACCTTGGCGCATGAGAGGTAGAGAGACTGGAAGCTTTCTCTCTACTCCCTCCCATGCTCCAGAGTTAGGCCTCAGCTACGCTTATCCCCACTTAAGGAGTTTACGCCTGCAACTAGAGTATGGTGTAAGGAGGCTCAATGCTCCATAGGAGGTACGACAACACAACCCCATGCGAGCAACTCCGATGCCTTCGCTCCATCTGTTTACGTGTCTCCTCCAGATAGCGTAGCATGCTTCCTATCCAGCTTACTAGCTGATCTCGCACGTCACACCTTGAAGCCTCCCGAAGAATGACTTCTGGATGAGTATTGCTGAAGGAACCCTCTATATCCGAGAACGTGCCAAAAGCATACCCCTTTTGTTCCCGATGCTGCTCCGATTTTGCCACGACAGCATAGAGCGCAGTTTCTGTAGAGCAGCCTGCCTGAAAAGCATGCCGCCCTCTGTACAGCTGGGAGGCTAAGAGCACCTCATCTCTGATATATCTCTCGACCAGCTTCTCCAACCTCTTGAGGATAAAAGACGTTAAGCTGAGCGGCCGAAAATCTTATGCAGCAGTTTACCCCTCCTTCCCAGGTTTGGGAATGAAGGCCACTCTACCATCCTTCCACGCCGATGGCACGTGTTTTAGAGCAAAGCTTGTCCTAAATAATTTCTTTAGTGGAGGGACGACGAAATCCATGCCTTTTTGTAAAAGCGCTTGATAGATGCCATCTGTCCCTGGTGATTTAAAGGGACAGAAACACCCTACGGCCCATTCCACCTTTTTTTTGTCAACTACCTTAGTAAGTAGTCCAGAGCCGCAAGGGCTCTGATTGAGGCTTCGGGAAGACCAATAACTAGAATGCAGCCTCTCCCCTTTGGCCTGAATCCCTGCCTGTCGGAATACACCTTCCACGAATCGGTTCGTAGAGTCGGGTTCTGGAAGCTCAGGCACCTCAGAATGGTCGTTGGATTCTCGGGGGTACTGGGAATCAGTACGGCTTAGTCCTTCTTTAATCCTAAACGTTGCAGTTCTTTCTACTATCCAGTCTAGCGACCAGATGTCTCCGGCCTCCACTACGATGGCCCCCGACCTGTTGAAGATATCGTTGAATCTGGGGCCGCGCCCCGCGCGGGATAAAGCATCAATATCTTTAGAGTTGTCCTCCCTCAGTCTGCCCAACTCCTTGAGAGTTAGACGGGTTTCAGGATAACCCGACGCAACGACAACTCTCACCAGGGAGTTATTAGCCATCTGCGCGAAAATGAGGCCCTGTGTTTTCAGGCCCTTCTGCCGTTCCAGCTCCCTATTTGGGGGAGTTTCTCTGGAGTCCATCTTTCTCTCGCCTATAAGATAGACCTGAAGCGTTGCTCCAGGTGAAGATTCCGCAGTCACTGCCCCCTGTAGGGTGCCTTGGCTGCTGTTTGCGAGCCGCGCTTTACGGTTTCTTTTTTTGTGCTCTGCTACGTTGCTTCCTCTTTACGAAGAGTCCCGTTAGCTGCACTTCTACTGTATCGAAAAGATTGTCGCCATCTTATCAGTATTTCGCACCGCTTCTTGTGCACGTGTTCCACTCATGTTGGTCCCACGAGAGGCTAGGGAAATAAGGAACACCCCCAGCAGAGCCCCGCTTATAGGGGGCGGGTCTAAATACTATGAGACTCAACCTGGTATCCCAAAGTCTCCGTTAAGACACCTCCTTTGTGACCCCGGCCTATCCGCCTCTACTGAGGGGGGCAGGCCGGGGTGTTTGAGGATTTTTTAACCCTGATCCCATGTATCCCTTGACACGGCGATCACATCGTAGCTTGGGAGCATGAGAACTCGCACCCTCGATATTCCAGAAGGCTTTGCTATCACCCCTAGAAGGATCGCTCCTTAGTTTAAGTACCACTGACTAGGGTCCGTCAGTTCCCCAGAGTAGCTACGCCTCGCAATGCAGCCTCTCTCTTTTACTTCGAAACAAAAGTTTTTTTGCTTCAAAAGGTTAAATTCGAAAATCTTTGTTTTGAAATTTCTTAA
Source organism: Andricus kollari (assembly GCA_932074435.1). NCBI lineage: Eukaryota > Metazoa > Arthropoda > Insecta > Hymenoptera > Cynipidae > Andricus > Andricus kollari. The sequence continues at coordinate 5,980 of CAKNWW010046065.1, forward strand.
TTTTTGGAGGAATAGAATTTCAAATTTCACAATGCTGTAGTTTCCAATTCAAATATTTAAAATTTCGCTTTTATATCTTTCAAAATTTCTTATTAAAGCCTTGATAGACAGTTTTAATTTCATATATAAATATAAAGCAATTTCAAATTGAAAATATTAAGATTGTGCAATTTCAAACATTGGCATCATATTATAGCACTCTTGTTTTATATTATTATTTTTAATTTTTAGTTTTTAATGCAGTATTTAAAAATGGTTTGATTTTCAATTAAAGATGTAGAAAAATAAATCACTTCAATTTGAAAAATATTTTATTGGATAATTTCAAGAAAAAATAATAGTTCTGATGGAAATATTTGAAATTTAAAAATCACAAATTTTATCGTATAAAATGAAAATATTAATTAAAATAACTGAAATTGATACCTGAGTAATTAAAAAATTTCTTTAATTCTGAATATTTACAATGTTAGTGTACTGCATATTCATTTTGCTATTAAAATTAAATTGGTTGAATATTCAAAAGTATGATTAACAGTTTGAAAATTATTAATTTATGAAAGATTTAAATTTTCCTAAAGTAATTTTAATTTTACAGATTTTGTACAATGAAACACATCTATGAACTTTGTTTTATGAGACACCAAACTTTACAAGAAAGTTTGCTGGTGCTCATCGACTTCCGTTTTCTGTTCATATATGAAAAACTGTGGGTTTCACAAAGAGATCATATTTTTTTTCCAAATTGAAAAAAATCACGAATTTTTAGCAAGAGCATCGAGAGAAAGCCGGGAGCCAATAATCAGAAAAATAGTAGCCACCCTAAAAATGTTTGTAATAAAAAATTTTAATTTTAAACGCCTTCAATTTTTAATTATTTAGGCTCGAAAACTGCATTTTAAAATTCTTTACATTGTAAATGTACGGCTAACAAATAAAGACCTGAAATTAAATTTGTTTAAAGTACTAGATTTTAGAATTAGCTAGCCACTCTTTCCATTTTTGATTGAAATTCAAAAATACAATACAAATTTCAATTGAATAATATGATACCGTATAATAAAATTACGAAAAAAAATTTTAATTAATTTAATTAATTTTTTGTCATGCCTGTCTTATTAGACATTATAAAACTTGGCGAAATTTAATGTTATAAAAAAAATTATTTTAATACAAAAATAATGGGTATAAGAGATTAAGTGTATAATATAATCCAGTTGAGTTCCACAATGTCGAATGTCCCTCACTACATTTAATATAAAAATTTCTGCAAGGCAGTTTATAAAAAAACGTCTCTAGGTATTTTATTATGATTATTTTTTTCCAAAGGACCCCGCACCAAATGTATGGTAAAATGGCTTTCGGCGGATTTGGCTGAAACTTGGTATACATGTGACGTAGATGGCAGTGTTGAGTGGTGGGACGTGGTTCACGGCATTTCGAGCGAAAGCCCGATTTCTTATGTCTAACAACTCAATTATTAGCAATAATACTGTTCGAAAATTTTTGTCGATGGTTTCATTAAAAAGAGCAACTCAAAAACTATCGAAAGGTGTAAAAACCTCGATTTCAATTTTTCTAGGGTAAGCCGCCTTTCTTCGGCGCAGGTCACGTATGTAGATTATAAGGGCCTCATAAAAGAACCGGTAAAAAAATTAAGAAAAATTGACAGTTTTTGCGCTATACGGAGCTGAGCGCTCAATTTCGTGAAAACAATGAATCCCCATATATGCTGCAAGGGGAGAGACGACGGCAGAGTGTGGTCAGGTACCAAACGCGAGTTTGATAATGATCTATTTTGCGCGAATCCCAAAACTGGCGACCGCTAAGCGCTCAAGATTTGAATTTGATAAAACATACATACATAAAGAACTAAGTTCTTAACAATTTTTATTAACTGTCTGAAACTTGATCTAAGAAATTAATTTCTTATCAATGGCTATTAACAATTTAGATCATCATCCTCCCGCAAGATTGACGTTTTCTACCCCTTTGCTCTTTTATTCATTCACATTCCGAGAACGTAAGTTTGGGACTATCCTTACTCCTACACCATTTCTGCCCTCACAGCTGTCAGTATTTTAAGGGAGTTAATATTTTAAGCGCTTAGCACTCGGCTTTTTCAAGAAGCGCACGATATATATCTTCAAAATAACCGTGCTTTGTTTCGACCTGACGTTGGCACCTTATCTGCGCTCACGGACACATGTTTTGAATTTTAGACTACATCTCGAGCGTTTAGCGTTCGGTCGGTTAGGCCAGCGCGCAATGTATATAATTGTAATATTAACCTCATTTGATATTCATCAAACCGGGCGCCATTTTCAATATTACAAGAGTTATGTTTCAATAAATTAAAATCATGAGCGCTTAGCGTTCAGCTGCTTTAAGAAGCGCGCAATGTATATCTTCAAAATAACCTTGCTCTGTTTCAACCGGACGTTGTCACCTTATCTACGCTCACGGAAGCACGTTTTAAATTTTAGACTACATCTCGAGCGCTTAGCTTTCGGTCGGTTAGACTAGCGCGCGATGTATATCATTGTAATGTCAACCTCAGTTGATATTCATATCACCGGGGCGCCGTTTTCAACTGTATAACAGCTACGTTTTAATAATTTGAAATCTTGAGCGCTTAGCGTTCAGCTGCTTTAAGAAGCACGCAATATATATCTTCAAAATAACCTTGCTCTGTTTCAGCCGGACGTTGTCACCTTATCTGCGCTCACGGAAGCATGTTTTCAATTTTAGACTACATCTCGAGCGCTTAGCTTACGGTCGGTTAGACTAGCACGCGATTCACATTATGATACTGTTAACCTCATTTGATACTCATAACACCAGGGCACGTTTTCAACGTTATAGCAGTTACGTTTTAATAAATTAGAATCTCGAGCGCTTAGCATTCGGCTGTTTTTAGAAGCTCGCGATTTATATCTTTGAAATAACCTTGCTTTCTTTCGATCGGACGTTGTCACCTTATCTGCGCTCACGGAAGCATGTTTTTAATTTGAGACTACATCTCGGGCGCTTAGCGTTCGGTCAGTTAGACTAGCGCGCGAAGCATATTATGGTAATATTAACCTCATTTGGTATAGATCTTACCGGGACCCCATTTTCAACGTTATAGCAGTGACGTTTTATTAAATTAAAATCTTGAGCGCTTAGCGTTCCCCAGTTTTGGGATGCGCGCAACATAGATCATTATCAATCTCGCGTTTTGTACTGACCTCGCTCTGCCGTCGTCTCTCCCCTTGTAGCATATATGAGGATTCATTGTTTTCACGAAATTGAGCGCTTAGCTCCGTATAGCCCAAAAACTGTCAATTTTTCTTAATTTTTTTTACAGGATCTTTCATAAGGCCCTTATAATCTATATATTTACCAAGTTTAAGCCAAATCTGGAAATTATCGTGTGACAACAAACAACGTCACCTTCCAGGGGGCGTCTTTCAGGGCGATACAATGAGCCATTTGCTTTTTTGCATCACACGTCTGCCTCTATCTCTCGCACTACGGAATTCTTCTGGATACCTCTGCGGCGAAACTAACCAGCGCGAGCATAAGGTCACTCATGTATTTTATATGGATGACCTGAAGCTCTATCCCTCTGGTAGACGCAAACTTCAAACGGCCATAAATATCGTCGAGAAGTACGCAGGAGAGATTGTTGGCATTCCCAAGGATCCTGAGCTTGTAGATATAAGTGTTATTAGACATCTTGAACTGGAGAGACCTATACATACCTGGGCGTGCCTCAAAGCCGCATTCAGGACGTAACATCAGTAAAGGAGTCTCTCCGAAGCAGATACAACCATCTTCTTCGACGGATTAGGTCTTCCGATCTGTCGGCGTTGAACAAGGTATCTGCCACTAACATGCTTGCCATCCCGGTTCTAATATACTCGTTTTGGGTGGTTCAATGGACGAAGAACGAACTTAAGGCCCTTCATGTCACCACACGTAAGATCATGCATATGCATAAAAGCTTGCATATCAATTAGTCAGTTCCGCGATTATACATATCACCCCGTCAAGGCGGACGCAGACTTCTGAATCTCCAGTGTCTTCATAACCAAATTGTTCTAAGTACATCTTATATCGTAGTCAATGGCAGAGATCCTACCCTAAAAATGGTCAGGAACCACGAGATGATTGGTGAAGGACCGATCCTTTACAAAGCCGCGGAGCAAGCGGCCGAGACCCTTGGCCTGCATTTTAACATCAGAAGTGAAGAAAGTGCATTGCTCCATCTAGATGCTTCACTTCTGAAAGCCGAAGTGAAGAAAGCAGAAGTTCGAAAATTCCATCAAGAGCTACTCGACAAGAAAATGCATAGAAATTTTCACAGGAATCTAGAAAAACAGTCTTTGTCAAATGAGCAAACTTTTGCTTCGCTTAGATCATCAGGGCTTACTTAAGGTACAGAGGGTTTTATTTGTGCATGCCAGGACCGTGTCATTTCCACCTTAGCATACCGTGACCGCATTTTATGTCAAATAGTTCCCAGCGATAGGTGCAGAGCGTGTCATGCACACACTGAGTACCTGGAACACATACTATCGGGGTGTGCCACCCACGCAGGAACGACGTACATCTACAGATATAATGTGGCCCTAAGAGTGCTTTATTACCATCTTTGTCGCTCTTACGGTGTTGGCCGCGACCCGGCCCTCCCAAACGCTCCAAGGGAGATAGAGTCAATTGTCCAAAACGAGAAGTGCCGAATTTTCTGGAACTAAGATTTTCGGACAGCAGTTGCCGTTGCACACTCGAGGCCTGACATTGTTCTCCAAGACTTCGAGAAACGAACTATATTCGTGATCGAATTCTCGGCATTGTCCGAATACAGCATCACTGCCAAGGGGAAAGAAAAGGAGAAAAGTTTTCAAGACCTTAAAAGGGAGCTGCAAAGACTGTATCCAAAATATTTGGTACAAGGAATTGTCCTTGTGATAGGTGCTCTCGGAGGTGCAAAACTATCACTGGTTCGTAACCTTAAAGAGGTGCGTAAACCTGGAAGTACCACCATGCCCAAAACATGTATAACCTATGCCATAATTAAGGGCTCATTTAAGGCTCATTTAATACCCAAAAGCCAAATGTGGGGCTCTGCAATTTTTGGAAATCAACCCCCATCACAGAAAAACTACGCTAAAAAAATGCATAAAAAAAATCAAAAACTTTTTAAAAATTCACCCTTAAAACTCCAAAACCACCCCATGAAGGAATTTGACATTAAACTGAAAATCGAGTATATTAGCAGTTTTTGCTTTTCTTGGACCATGCACAAAGAACGTAGAACCTATGCCAGAAGTAAGGGCTCATTTAGGGCTCATTTAATACCCAAAAGTCAAATTTTGGGCTCTACATTTTTTTGTTTAAAATGCACGGTACTGCCAGCTTTACGTAAAGCTAGCAGTACCATGGTAGAAATAATTGTTTAATCAACTATTTTCTTGCGAAGTAATTAAGGGCTCATTGAAGGCTCTTGAATGACCCCCGGCGCAATTTTTCAAAAACAACCCCTATCACAGAAAAACTACCTTAAAAAATGAATATGCAGTAATTGAAAAAGTGTGTACATCAGAATTAAGGGCTCATTTTAGGCTCTCCAACGATACCAAAATCAAATTTCCAAAACCATCCCTTAAAATTCGAATACCATCCCTTACCCAAAAGTACCGACAAAGTGCCGGAAAAAAGTATTGCATCAGTTGGAATATTTCTAAGTTGCCCGTTACAATCACCCCCGTGAAGGAATTTGACATAAACTGAGAATCGAGCATATTAGCAG
>CAKNWW010046184.1:0-14775 GCA_932074435.1 Andricus kollari
TTTTTTTTTTTCTCCATCCCCGCCCTAAGTTTATTTTGGAGAATAAAAGGTAATAATCAGTATTGCATTCGGAACCCCTCGTGACTTTTGTATCTTTAACTAGTTCTCTTAGTCTTTCATCCGCAATAACGAAGTCAATTATACTGCGGTTATTTCCTTTACACCGGGTGTACGTGTGGATCATTTTAGTCGAAACCAAGTATTTGTAATAAATAGGCCCATTTCTAAGCATAAGCTAACTAACTTTGCCCCGTTATTATTTTTTCTTGGATCCCCAAATTTACCTAGAACCCTTTCTGTATCTCTATCTCGATGTTGGACGCCGACCTATCCGTCCATATCTCCTAGCAAAATTATTCTTTCACATTGATCGCAAGTACTAATTGAATCATTTGAAGTGTCCCAGAAGGCGTCTTTGACTTCTCTCGGGTCACTATCAACTGGGGGACATAGCACGCTACGATGAATAATCTCAGGATTCCTACCTTCATTCTAGCCCACAACAATCTGGGAGATACAAAATCATGATCTTTGAGATGCTGTCTTGATTTTTCATTCAAAATCAAACCGACCCCTTGACTACCATGTGATTCGCTACCTACTCCTGACCAGACTTCAAAACCGCCCTTCATTAAGTTTATAATAATTATAATATGTATACTGCTACGTATTATATTTATAATATTCCGGAAAATCAAATTTTAACATAAATGATTTATTTAATTTATTTAAATTATTTATTGATTGCGTAAATGATAATCAAGCCTAACGTTTTAATTATTTAAAATAACAAACAATAATTATTTCGTAGCCTAATCGCAAGTATAACTATGCAAACTTTATTATTTTCCATGATTTACTCACACATCAAGAACTTTTAATGTTTGAAAATTGATCATGTTTTATTGAAGTAAATATTACGATTTAATTAATTGAAATTCATATCCGAAAAAAACGGACAAATTTTTAACTTTTAGATGGCTGAGTGTGTTAACCCGTTTCCGCCGAGAACGCCACTCGCGGTACCTCGGTCTTTGAGAGCTTGTAACTGACGTCAAAAACGTCAAAATAAAGTGAGATAATCATATTCTAAAAGTTTGAAATCGAGTTTTCAAAAGGTGTCCCAAGTGGAATCGACTCGGAACCTCAGTAACCGGTGGAATAAATGTTTGAATATTAGGGACTCATGGTTCGCGGATCGATTTTTCACCGACAAGAATAGCATGTTCTTAGAATCGACCGTAGAATACATGGGATGGTTATTGAGTAAAAAATTCATAAACATATTGACAAAAATTTTGCAATCAAGGCGCCATATTGAAAACCCCCAGGTGAAAAATCGATCAGCGAACCATGAGTCCCTAATACTCAAACATTTATTCCACCGGTTACTGAGGTTCCGAGTCGATTCCACTTGGGAAACCTTTTGAAAACTCGATTTCACAAAAAAAATGGGTGAAAAATTCATGTTTTTTTTTCAAAACTGCATTTTGCAATAGTAAAATTTTTTTCCAAAAATGTTGATGGGCACCATCGGAAAGAGCAGATCTTAAACTTTTATAATATGACTATCTCATTTTATTTTGACGTTTTTGACGTCAGTTACAAGCTCTCAAAGACCGAAGTACCGCGAGTGGCGTTCTCGGCGGAAACGGGTTAAGGCGACGGGACAAAGTTTCAGCAACATAATATGAAGTTATATCATAAGTTCTATACCCGGCGTATGTACAAGATTTGCGTAAACTCATTTTTTAATTTTTTGTGTACAAAAACGTTTTTTATAATCTTAATTAACTGCAAAATTTATATATTAGACTTTTATGTAATAAAAAATAATTATATGATTTGATTATTAATTTTTTTTTCATCGAAATAGACGATCTGTCTATAAACTAGTCGATCTGAGCGATACATCCCAGTCTACCCACTGGACAGTCAGTCAGTGGCGCGCCAGTCTCAGCTCAAGGCGGACTAGACAGAAACAGTGCAGCGCCAGGAAATTTTTCCACACGGGAGCTCAAATGAAATAGAAATAATATCGCTATTTATTTTCTTTGCCGCGTAATCTTTTATTTATCTTATTTTAATAGAAACTGAAGAAACTTATTATATTGGTCATTATCATAATAAGAATGAGATCGTTGACTAAGATCTTAGAGAGGGTTCCGACCAATAACAGGCTCAAGTGTTGGGATTCGATTTGCGGAGGCATTTTGTCGGAGGTTCGATGAAAAATCGAATAGTTATAGGACGGGGACGGTAATTCTACCGAGGGCAATGCGAATTACTTTTCGCGGAGTAAATTCCGAGGCTACACCTCGACGCGCGTTCTATGTAATGGCCCGTCGCTTTTTGCTTTACGTGGAACAAACGATCTTAGCCCGAGAATTACGGATGGTACACGATACTGAACTTGGGTCCCGACAACGAAACGTCTATGCACATCCTTCTATTCTATCGTACCCGCAGCTCGCAACGAACCGTTAAACCGTTTACAGCCTAGTACCTTGTAAAGGGATACGAAATAGCCGAACGATCGTCGATCTCGCTTGGTCAGAGACGAGCCATGTCATTTCGTTAATATCGACATTTCGCGAGTGAAATAGTTATATCTTAACGCACTCGCGTTCTCGTAAAAGTGATGTACCTGACGTTTTGAAAAGTTCTGAATACACTTGTTTCGAATTAAAAATAGTGTTAAATTACTTTGTCATAAGGAAAGTTTTTTGAATGGATCAAGTGTTTTCGGAAAATTTGGGTAAGCGCTTATGAGTGTGGTATAAAGGCTTTCATTTGGATGATTTTGTGAAACGAAGGGTAACTTTAGATTTCTTTTCCGGAAGCACTTACACTATTCAAAAAACTTCTTTCATGCCAAGGTAATTTAACACTATTTTTATTTCGAAAAAAGTAGGTAATTGCGTTCATTTGGCTGATTTTTTAAAACAAAGGGTGGCTTTAAATATATACGTTTTCCTGAAGCACATTACGCACACAAAAAACTTGTTTTATGACAAGGTAATTTAACATTATTTCTAATTCGAAAAAAGTGTGTAATGGCGTTCATTTTCATGATTTTGTCATTCTTTAAATCTAAGGGTGACTTTAATAGTGGTTGATGTGGCATGCCCTTGAAACTGTTTTTTTTTCATACGAGGCTCGAGGATGTTCTCGGCAGGAGCAGTCGGTGAGCCGTAGATGAATCGAAGGCGCATTCGCAGTCGAGCCGTGGACGCTCCATACATTATTTTTTCATTCATTGATATGAAGAAAAATATAAAAAAATAAGCTTTTTGGTAATCAGTAATTATAAAAAATTTGGGTAATTCTGAAAATTTGGGAAATCTGTGATAATTTGATAAATTACAGAAAATTTTGGTAATTTTTGAAATTTAGGAAATTTTCGGCCAGTTTGGAAATTTAAAAAATTTTTGATAATTTTATAAATTACCGAAAATTTATCAGCATTAAATCTATAATATTTTATCAATAACTCGCGGTATCTTATCACTTCGTGTGGGTCCAATCATTTTAAATTAATGAAGTGTCTTGTCCTGAAGATCGGGATGAGTGGTCAAGTATTGTTCACAAGCTTGGCTAGTCGTTCCGAATTTTCGGGACGACTAGTCCGTCCCTTGTTCCAACTCCACCAATTTTTCGGGATGAATAGACACAGCCTTAAATTAATTGTGAACGCGATAGTGAGGTTGACACACCTGAAAACTGCCCTAAATAGTAATTTATGTGGCAGGCGTGTAAAACTGTTTTTTTTTTAGGCGAGGAGGATTTTTTCAGCAGGCGTTGTCGATGAGAGGTAGACGAGCCGTCGGTTGAGCAAAAGGCGAGCCGAAGAAGAAGCTGAAGATGAGGTGCAGGCAAGCCGACTGCTCCTTCTGCAAACGCCGCTCGAGCGAAAAAATGTTTATGCGCCCGCCCCATACGATAGTTTTCCGGCTTCGATACCAGAAATTACAGAAAATTTGGGTAATGTTTTAAATTTTGGAAATTTATGGTAGTTTTGATAATTTTTGAAACTTTAGAAATTTCTGGTTACTTTATAAATTTCCGGAAATTTAAGACGTTCAAAAATTTCGAGACATTTTTGGGTAATTTATATTGATTTATCGGTAATTTATGGTATCTTATCATTTCGTGCTGGTGCAATAACTACTGACAATCACTCTTAAATTGAACGTCAACGCGACTGTGAGTTAACTACTTCTGAAAACTGCTGTAAAAAGCCTTTTTAAGGCAGTTGTGAAGAATGGCCATATAATATGCCATTTTACGCAACGAAGAAAGGTGTCAAAAAGCGACTTTATCCTGCCTATGCCGTAAAAATTTATTTTATGAAACCACTTACCCCATTCAAAAAACTTGTTTTACGACAAGATATTTTAACACTGCTTCTAATTTGAACAAAGACTGCATAAAGGCGTTTGTTCCGTACATTGTCTGTTACTCTTATTACCATTAACATTTGAAGGTGTCTGACCTTCTACAAATTATTTATCAGTTGATTTTTGTATAATATCTACTTGCATGTGTTCCTGGACTAATTCTGCTAGGCTAATTTTAGAAAAAAAAAACTTTTTTCGATTCTGTTCATTTGAACGTTCAGAACTTTAGTTGCATGTAAAAGTGCGTAAGGTAAAAATATCTATCCTTATTTTACCTTATTTTTATCTTAACTTACCATACCTTATTTTTCTATACATGAAAAGCCTTATAAAAATGTCTTATAAATTTGATTATTCGTAAAACTGTTTCATAAATAGGCCATGTTTCATGATAGGTACTTTTACCTTATTCAATACTCAATTTTCTATCAGTGGAAATTATCGCCATTTCAGTGTCGAAACTCATCTGCATTGCGTCGAAAAATTGTAGTACTTTTCGGTCGCTTTGGATGTACAAAAAAGTCTATAGTAGATTACCTATGCTGGATGCGTTTAAAGGGCTTTATTTTTCAAGATGATTACTATTTGGAGGTAAAAAAGATGGAAAATTAAAGGAAAGATGAATGCACAGAAGATCGGGAAAAGTATATAATAATATTCTTAATTGATTTGCAGTGCTGTAACTTTTTATGTTTTAACATTACAATAACACACTGAACTCCAATTTTTTCGAATTTTTATAAAAAAAAAAGATCAAATAGTTACACAAGGAAAAAAGAAATGCCAAATTTGACTCCTTCGTATTTAGTGTGAAATACATTGGAAATAAATGAAAGTATTGGGTAATGTCGTTTTGCGATACATGATGATGTGATTTTATAATATTTTATATCGAGCCTGATATAATGCATTCAAAATTTACATAGGTGATTTCAAAATAACTTTTAAACCGATAACTTTATAGTCTTGAAAATATCTTGCATAAATTAAGTGCTTTGTCCCCTGGTTTAAATTAAAAACATCGATTAGTTTTCCTAGACTTTCCATAGTTATATTAAATTCAGGATTTTCAAATCATGATTTTTTATAATTTGAATTCTACGCTCAAAACAGTTTCTTTGCGTATATTTCGACAATAAAACGCTATATTATCTAATTTTTTCAAATCAAATTCTCTTTAAAAAGTGTGGGCTGTGTCTCCCTAGATTCATTCGTTGCTAATTAATTTTTTTTACACTTCTAACCTTGATCAAATTCAGTATGAGAATTACAACTGAATATAATCTGGCATTACTTTTGTGTTGCGGAAATATGATAATATCCTAAATATTTTTAACTCTGTATGGTAAAAGAGTAACGCAATTGTTGACGATCGCATTGATGAATTTTGGTGCATTTTAATTAAATTAAAAGACGTATATTCAACTAAATGCAAGGGAATTCATACAAAAGTAATACAATTAAATAGGATGCAGTGGAATTTAAGGAGCCTAAACATAATCGAATGGGATTTTTCAAAGGTTTCAAAAGGCTTCTTTAAAATTTAAGTATGTATTTCTTCAACAAATGCTCTAAACCTCATTTTTTAATATAAAGGAACCATTTCCTCCACAAATTCTTATAATAAATGAAAAGAACGTGAAAATCCTATCGAAACTGTGGTAGGCAAAATGTTTTTATTGACATTGAAGGAGTTACAACTGGCCAAAACACTTGGTTGCCCTGAAGCAGAATGGCCGTCATTTAATTTCTCGAAAACGTAATAAACGTAAATGTCACAAGCTATTATTTGATGACCAAAAAAGTGCCATATATATAAAAAAAAAGATCAACAATATTTTTGATTAAAAAAAATATTGGTGAAATTTGAAATAAAATAAAAGTTAACTTAGACATTCGATAGACGGTCAAAAATCGATCAGAAACATGGACGTCAGAATTTTTTATAGCATACGATAGCAGTTAAATGCATTCGACATAGAACCTGTCCACACAAAATCCAAAATTTCATTCCCTCCATTCCAATTTAAATCCCAAATACACTCAACTCCTGATATAAGAACGGTTTCAGCCATGGCTGGAAGTGGCCTTGATGCTATAACGGGGAAATCCAAACGTGAATAGACACGACCATATGAACCATTTTTTTTGGATTTGGACGCATGTTAACAGCTTTTGCAAATAACGCGCGGAGAGTACTGCCCTTATTACACATTATTGCTCACATTTTTGTGAAATGCGTATTAAAAGAAAACTTTGAATTTGTAGTTTATAACCCTGAATCGACATGATGGACATTTCAGAATATTTTGAGATAGTAATTAAAATCAATATATAATTGCAAAACTTGAGGAAGCTGAATTCAGAATCTAACCCCTGTTTGAACCAATTTCATATTGTCTCATTTGTTCTTCATTTAATTCTGATAGATTCTGACTTCAGGCTCCTCGAATTTTGCATTATAATGATTTCAATTAATATTTCAGAATACCATGGAATATCCATTCAGGGTTATAAATAAAAAATTTGAAGCTTTCTGTTAGTATGCAATTTATTAAAATCTGAAGATACGTATTTTGAAATATTCGGAATTGAAATTTTTCATGTACAAAAACTATAGAAAGGATATCTGTTTTTGAGAAATGGTTACCACCGTCGTAAATTTGGTCAAACTTCCTTTTTAATTCGTTTAATACCATCTTTATTCAGTTCGGGTTTGACGCAATAACATTTTATTCAAAAATGGCCTGTACACCTAATTTTACCAACTCCGGGCCCGCCGGGGGGGGTGGGGTGTACTGGGTAGCGCGCTCATTTGAATTGGATCACCCCAAATATATATTAGTTTTATATAGAAATTTAACTTTAGAAAAGGTGTTTTGTGTCCTGAAATGTTAGGATATCTAGAGAGACAGCTCTACCATAATATCCTTCATTTACAGACCGCAATCTGTTCTCTAAATACCCAACGTGAAGCAGATTTCACTTATAATATGCTTCGCTTAGTTCCGCTTCGTGCGCGAATCAGATGAGAGTATTTGGTGGGTGTAGTTGCAACTTAGTGTAAAATGTGAACACACATGAACTCCTTCTGTTCGGACGTTGCAGGTATTGCGCGAAAGGAGATAATAATTATCATGGCTGGCCGGGCAATCTTTGAAGGTCGACCCGCGCCACTGCTTCCTTATTGTATCCGAGACGCGCACCTGCATTATATTAAATACATGTTATGAGATCGTGATGTTTCAGGAACGCAAAATTCACAGATTTAGTATGCTATCTACTTTTGCCGACAAATATGGTCTAACACACATAATAACTGTTGTAAACACATTTATTATATAAAAAGCACATAAGTCCAACAGTCCATAACACCAGTTACAGCGTACAAAGTAATCTTAAAACCCAAATAATCGCAATGTGAACATTATAAATCTAGTCGTGGCCGCCAACAATGTTTCAATTACACCGAAAAAACGATATTCTAATATTAAGAGAGTCATATTCTTACAGGCATATTCTTAGTAATAATCTTAATTAAGTAAGCGAAATTCTTACTTTAAGTGTATCTTCTAACCAAAGGGAGAAAAAAGAAATGCGTAAAGGAAAATGCGACTTGCTCTTTCAATCGTTTCTTTTAATGTTTCGTGCCACGTGCTTCTCAATCAGTTTCCATTTTCGATTGTTTTACCCACGAAGTAGTATAAGGAGGCCAAACTCCATACTTTCAAATGTGCAATAAGTGAAAAGCTCGAAGAAATGCAACCAATTCTAAGGATATTCACAGAAAGAACGATATTCTAATATTAAGAGTGTCATATTCTTACAGGCATATTCTTAGTGATATTCTTAGTTAAGTAAGCGAAATTCTTACTTTAAGAGTATCTTCTAACCAAAGGGAGAAAGAAGAAATGCGTAAGGGAAAATGCGACTTGTTCTGTTCAATCATTTCTTTTAATGTTTCGTGCCACGTGCTTTTCAATCAATTTCCATTTTCGATTGTTTTACCCACGAAGTAGTATAAGGAGGCCAAACTCCATACTTTCAAATGTGTAATAAGTGAGAAGCTCGAATAAATGCAACCAATTCTAAGGATATTATATTGACATCACATTTGAACAAAGAAGTAAGATAGTGAGGTGAAATACCGGCGTGCAATTTCTCATTTATTCATGTTTTTTCGGGTTTAGTTCAATGTTTTTTTGTGTTTGTAATTTTGCGCAATGAGTGTTTCGCTTTAATGAAAAGTGGTAAGTATAACATACAAATAATTAGGTGTCATTCACAAAATACGTGATACGTTCAGGGGTGGGTGGGGGTCTATCAAAGTATCATTTTCTATGTTAAGAATAATTGAAAAAGCATTACGCATGGTCGGGGGGAAAGGGGGGGTTAAAAGTTCGTGAAAATGTATCACGTATTTTGTGAATCGCCCCTTAAATATTTCATCAAAATGTGTCAAAATGTTGTTAGTATAATCTTATACTTAGTGGGAAATTCTTAAAATTAGACAAGAATATATATTCTTAAGGTAAGAGGGCCTCCATCGTACATTAACAATATATATTTTTGGCGCCTATTTAGGTTGCAAATATTCTTAAACTTAGTGGGAAATTATTAAAATTAGAATATCGTTTTTTCGGTGTATATTGGCGTCACATTTCAACAAAGAAGTAAGATAGTGAGGTTAAATATGGGCATGCAGTTTCTCATTTATTCATATTTTTTCGTGTTTAGTTAAATGTTTTTTTGTCGTTGTAATTTTGGGCATTGAGTGTTTCGCTTTGAAGAAAAGTGGTAAGTATGACATACAAATAATTAGGGGTCATTCACAAAATACGTGATACGTTCAGGGGTGGGTGGGGGTCTATCAAAGTATCATTCTCCATGTTAAGAACAATGGAAAAAGCATCACGAAGGGGGGGGGGGAGGGCGTTAAAAGGTCGTGAAAAATGTATCACGTATTTTGTGAATGGCCCCTTAAATATTTCATCAATATGTGTCAAAATGTTGTTAGTATAGTCTTATACATAGTGGGAAATTCTTAAAATTAGAGAAGAATATATATCCTTAAGGTAAGAGAGCCTCCATCTTACATTAAGAATATATTCGTGGCGCCTATTTAGGCTGCAAATATTCTTAAACTAAGTGGGAACTTATTAAAATTAGAATATCGTTTTTTCGGTGTATAACTTAAAAAGAATGTGAAGAATTTTGAGAATTGGAGTGTAAGATATAATCATGAGTTACTTTTACAAATTCGGAAAGAGAAGCGAAGAACAAAATTGATACGATCATACAACCTAAATTGTGGAGAGCGATAACTCATTTTGTTTAAATTTAGAAAACTGTATCGAGTTAATTAATTCGGAGAATTGAAGGGTAACATTTCTAGCAACATTCGACATTCATATGGACCGCGAGAAACCTAAAATAAAAACAATACATCCGAGAACGGAAGCTTTCAAGGACCATACCCCAAAACGATTTCAAAGAGATACATAAACTGCAACACGACATGGATATACTTTATGTTTCCTCCATGCTGTATATTTAACCCTTAATGGACTTCTGGGGTCACTGTGACCCCATCGGTTCTCCGACTTTTTCCGGTAGTCTAGGTTTTTTTCAAGTATTTTTTCGAATAGTTAAATGATCACTGAGGCGTTGGAAATATTTTTTCCTATTTTGTATTGTTTCAACATCACTCATGATTTTATTCAGCCAAAAATATCTGGATGTCCTAAAGTTTTACTATAATAGCAGAAGTATTAGTATATCAATGTCGCATTATTTTTTTAAGAATATAATAATATAATATATATATATATATATATATATATATATATTATATTATATTATTATTACTATATTAATAATAATTTACACGATTAATAAGAAGCAAGAAGTCAATACACAGTTTGTTTCATTTTTCTACACTAACTTGTGGAATTTCACTGGTATTGACGCTGCAAACAGGATAATATAATTTAATATTATCAGCATAGATTGAGTAAATAAAAGTAAGCCATGGAAAACATAATTTACAAATATAATGAACAATAAAAGGTCTAGATTTGAAGCTAGGGGTACTCCCGATGTAGTCAGACATATAGGATCTCGATCAATTTTTTACAGAGAGTGACAAATTGAGGTCGCAAATTTAATAAAATAAAATATGATGATCAACTCTGTCATACGCTTTTGCGAAATCAATATAAACGATATCAACCTGATCATAACTATCAAGAAGGACATGACTATGTTGAGTCAGTATCAAAAGATTTATAGCAACTGATCTGCGTGGTAAAAACCATGTTGATTGCCAGACAAATTATTATGTATCGCATTGAAGATAATTCTATAAATGTTCATATCGTATAATACTAGTTTACAGCCATTTTGCCCAACATATCTCACCATGATTTTCCCATGTATTTTGGCCCAATAAAGACGAAAATTACACTTACAAATTTTTTGATGGAAGCGTTTTCGAGATATCAATGTTCAAAAATTGTTTTCCAATTGTCAGAGTTGTTCCGACGGTTTTCAGTATATCTCGAATTTTAATTGACCGATTTTCCTAAACGAGCACTCAAATACTCAAATTGAAGGCAACTTAATCCTCTACAACTTTATATGCCAAAGTTTTTAGATCGGCTCTGAAAATCGAAAAAAAAATAATTCGAACATTGATATCTCGAAAACGCTTCCATGAAAATAAGTGTGGGTGATTTTCATGTTTAGTGGGCCGAAATACATTCAAAAATCATATTAAGATGTGGTGTACAGAAAAAATTTGTAATTTTGTAAACTAGTGTAATTCTAGAAAATTGATTGATAATTGAAATAGGTCTGTAATTTTTTACATCAGACGCCTCTCCACCCTTTAGAATTAAGGCATATTTTTCACCTTTCTAAACATTCGGAAAAGTTCCAGATTTGAGCACAAAGTTAAACATTATTATAAGCGGCGCCGCGTGACAGGAACATCAAAGGAAGTCTTAATAAGTGAAGAAGGAGCAAAGTTTAATCCTGCAGTGTGTTTAGCTGAACGTTATTTTATAGCCATGGATACATCATTTTCAGAGATCAATGAAGATTCGCCTATTAATACATGTTTAGTACTTGACCCTTGTGTTGCCACCCAAAGAAACTGACAGCATCTGCCACCCGGGTATCTGGGTACCCCGCCCATGAAATTGTTGTTAAAAGTCAATTGTAACTTGAAATAAATATGTGTATTCAATCAATATTTAATTATTCATATTATAGAAAGGTATTTCTACCTGAATATCACAATTGAATTATTCATTAATTATTCGAAAGCGATGTAAAACCAGAAAGTCATGCGTCGACTTCAATAAGCCCGTTTGTGATCAACAACCGGAAAAAATAACTGAATTTTTGCATTGTTATAAGTAAATCAATTTGATTTATGTAAAAATAGGAATTAACTTTATTCTTAACCTAATAGTTGAATTTTGAACCAAAAAGGTTAACATTATTAACATTAATATTATTTATATTTGATCACAAAAGACAAAGCTTCAACAGAATACAGAATTTTTCAAACAAATAGTTGTACTTTCAACCGAAAAAGATTGATGTTCAAACAAACATGATATAATTAAATTTTCAGTTTAAAATTTAATTTTCAATACAAAAAAAACTAATTATTCTTGTGCAAAAAACGATAACTCCATGATTTTTGTTCAACGATTACATCGCAAAGTGTAATTGTTATTATTATTATTAGAGATAGTACATTCCATCAATAAACAATTAAAAATGTATGTATTTTGTTATTATTTATAAAATAATCCATATTTACTTTATATATTATTATAACAAAATTTATTTTCATGATATGCTGTACGAAAATCATGCTTTTTCAATTGCAAAATATTTCAAGCTAAAAATTTCTAAAAATATGTGCAATGCAAATTTCGATAGAGAATCGGTTCAATCATGTAGATTCAAGAAGAATTCGGCCTATCTTTATTAGAAAAAAAGTTATTTAATAAAACGTATGCCGATGGGTACCCGGGTGCCCGGGTGGCAACACAAGGGTTAAGCATATATTGGTGAAGGTAGTATTAGAGTTTTGTGTTTTGGTATTTTACGTTTATATTTAATCTTTAAGTCAATAATATTAATTATGTATAATATTAATGACGATTTAAAATGATGTGCATTACATTTCAAGTAATTACATAAGTGAGCTTATTTTTAATTTAAATAAAAAATCAAATATATGGACGTTTATTCCAAAATTCATACATATAGTTAAAGTTCAAAATGAATTTATAAGAAAATCAGTAACAAAAATTGAAACACTAGTTTTTTCTGTTACACTTTAAATTTGAATTAGTAATATAAATCTACTACTTGGAATACCACGAAGTCGTTTGCCATGTCAACAATCACTAAAAGCAGCGTCACGTAATATGTGGACGCTCCCTATATCATAATTTTATTATATCACACAGGCCTGTTAAATACATCAATAGCTTCGTCTTATCATAAAAAGTAAATATCGTACTAAAAGTATTGCTATATTTAAAAAATTAAGAAAGTTTCTCTCTTACAATGGTTAGAAAAATGTATAAATCTGCACATATCATAACTTCACATGGTCATACATAGAATGGTCCTAAATACATCAATCGATTCATCTTCTCAAATGAATAAATGTAGTACGTATTATGTTGCTATATTCCTAATATTAAAAGAAAAAATTTACTTATAAACGAAAAATTAAAAGAAATTTTAAAGATGAAAATTTTTGTATGGATATAGCTATAAACATTCTATCGAATTATTTCAATTAAATACCACCTCTTTTTTGAAAATTTCGTTTTATAGGGCCTAGTAGTAACGCCAATACTGTGATTATTTTTTTTGTAATTTAGAATTTTTCACATTCTTTGTTGTCATTCTCGCGATATTTAATGAATAAACTTAATCAATGATGGGCATTATTAAAATGTCAATGAAGTCGTTCAATTTCACCTCTCACCCTATCACTTACTCCTCTCTCTCATCCCCTCTTATATCTTATCCTGTCCTATCCAATCCTATCTTATCCTCCCCTCCTCTACTTCCCCTCCCCTACACTACCTCCTCTCATTTCCCTTCTCTCATCTCCTTACT
Organism: Andricus kollari; assembly: GCA_932074435.1. Lineage (NCBI taxonomy): Eukaryota > Metazoa > Arthropoda > Insecta > Hymenoptera > Cynipidae > Andricus > Andricus kollari. The sequence continues at coordinate 13,557 of CAKNWW010046184.1, forward strand.
TTCCTCCTACTCCTATCTCCACGCGTACTTCCTGTCACCTCACTTCCCTTCCGGAAACAAATTTTTGTCTCAAATGTTCAATTTGGTACATTTTCAATTTAATATTAATTCAATTTTGAACCCCTATTGTCAAGACGCACACTATTTGTTATTGTTTTAAGTCGAAAACCTAAAAATGTACTCTGCATACATTACTTAATTGTGTATGTCTAAAAATGAAACTTGTTTAATTTTAGCTGATTCCATAAACATTGTGTTAAGGCCATGTGATATTAACCTCAAAATCATTTTACCGACATTTTTATAACCAAACTCTTATCCACATGGAATGCAATATCGAGTTAAAAATTTGGGTAATTAAATAAAATGCACTGACAAAGGTTTATAAACTGCTAAATATTGATAAATATACAAAAAATATTACTTGGGAAGTTGTTGGTCTTATTCTTGAAGCTCAATTTTAAATCAGTCAAATTTATATTGTGCTGAATTTAAAGCCACTGAAGTTTACAAACATAAATTTGACAGATTTTAATTTTAATGTTAGGAAAACCTTAAATTTTACTTTGTGTTATACTAAAGGTTTCAGAGATATTTACGATTCTAACCACTTAAAATGAAAAAATGTTCAATTTTAAAGGATTTTTTAAAAATTGTTCAATTTTTACATGATCATATTCATTAATTCTCAGTTTCAAATGCTTAATATTTTGAAACTATTGAAGTTCCCTGATCCGAAAATAAAATGGTTCAATTTTTGTTTGCTTCAATTTGAATGTGTATCATATTAAATCTTTCTCATTTCCTGATGGTCTAATTTTGAAGGTTATTAATCCAACTTGTGTAAGTACAAACGCTTCAAAAAGAAAATGTCCCGAATTCTAAAAAGTCAGCAGCTTTCAAAGAATTAAATTAACGTTGACAATAATTTAAATGATATTTTTAAACGTCTATATATTTGCATTTAGACTTTTTGAAATTTATCAATTGTTTTCGCCATTATATATAAGTGCTTTTCTTACATTCTAGTACTGTTGGGGTTAGTCTCCATGTAACGCAGGTGATATTCTGCGATTATATTTTACGTTTAAGAATCATTTCAGAGCCATGATTGTATTAAAATTACAAATGTTTATTTTTCAAAGTCCGTAAAATCTCAAAATAATTTCATTCTGATGTAGGTTTTCGGTCTTGCTCTGAATTAGGAGAATGACACTTC
>CAKNWW010046262.1:0-10882 GCA_932074435.1 Andricus kollari
ATTTTGCGGGATTTTTAGTGGTTTTGTGTGATTCAAGGGGTTTGAACTATTTTAATGCATTTTTAAATAACGTCAAGGGCTGCCAAAGGAATTCACGCGGGTTTCAAGTGATTTTGTGGGATTTTAAGGACTTTTGAAAAATTTAAGAATATTACAAAGGTCTCAAGTAATTAAAAAAAATTGCATGTATTTCAAAGGATTTAAAAAAATTTCTAAAGATTTCAGGAATTTCTGGGATTCAAGAGATTTTAAGGAATTCGCGGAAGTTAAGACAATTGCAAAGATTTCAAAAGATTTCAAGGGATTTAAAAATTTTCAGACATTTCAATTGATTTCAAAACATTAGTAAAAATGTTAAAGATTTCAAAGAGATTTTTAAATAACTTCAAAGTTTTCAAAGGATTTCACGCGGATTTAGAGTGATTTTATGGAACTTCCAAGGGATTGTAAAGAATTTTGCGAAATTGAAGAATATTACAAAGATTTCAAGAGATTTAAAAAATCGCAAATATTTCAAGGAATTTCAAAACATTTCAAGATATTTGAAAGATTTCGCGGGATTTTAAATGATTTAAACATTTTTCTTTTAAACTTCAAGGAATGTCAAAGGATTTCTCGTGGATTTTAGGTAATTTTGTGAGTTTTCAAGAGATTTTAAAAAAATTTCCAAAAATTTAAATTCGGAAATTTGGAATTCTACTGTGTTTTTTCATTCTTATCTGTAAATAAAAGATTTTATATACCCTGTTGTAAATTTTTTTCGAACGTTTTTTCCCTATCACAGGAATGTTATGCACGAATTAAAGTAATAATTTTAATATAATAGAGCAGAAATGGTTCAGAAGGATTTGAAGATTGTCAAAGTGCAAAGTGGCATCGTTCTGTCGCAGCGCCACAAATATAGTAATTATTGCCTCAGAGATATCGGTTCCCCTCTAATTATTATCAGGGCATTTGTCCCATAAATATCTTTTTCTCACAAACATCAGAGACAAACGACAAAGTGGATCAGTCTTTCGTAATTTTGCGCTAGAACGTGCAATACTTTTTAACATTCCTCAAGATTCATTGAATTTATCCTAATTATTTAATCTCAAATGTAAGTAGGTGTGAGTGACTTCGGAGAAGAGAATTTCATTCCAAATTATTTTAAGTGAGAAAGTGGTTTAGTTGATCACTATATATATGTAGTTATACTCTCAAGGTTCAAATGTTTAAAAAATATTATATATATATTAGGGCGTATACAAAAAAAAGTTGTTTGTGCGAAGTTCTATTAGCAATGAAAACTTTCTTTTAGGAGTCAAAAACACTCCCCTGAAGTTTCATAAAAAAAATCCTTCTGTCTCCGCATCGTAGATATAGCTAAAAATCACATAAAACGAAGCACTTCTTCAAATTTGAACAGCAAAAAATACTTGATATTTGAAAGAATAATTAAATTTTGAACAAAATAGTCGAATGTTTAATTTAAAAAATATTAAACTTCAACCAAAATATTTGCAATTTTGACCAAATAGTTTAATTTTGAACCCGCAGAGTTGTATTTTCACCAAAAAGATAAATTCTCAACGAAAAACATGATAGTTGATATTTGAACAACAATAACAACAGAAATAAGTTTTCAACAAAATACAAGAATTTTCAAACGAATAGTTGAATTTTTGAACAAAAATAAGATTTTACATAAAGCAGTTGAATTTTCAATCCGAAAATAAAAATTTTTGACAAAAAAGATTATATCAAAAAGACGAACTTTCAACTAAAAGCCATACATTGTCAACCAGTAATTTAAAATTTACATTTTCAGTTGAAAAAATTAATTTTTAACAAAAAAAAAAAAGAAATTTTCAGCAAAATAGATGAATTTTTAACCAAAAAAGTTAATTTTTAAGAAAGTAGTTCAAATTTAACCCAAATAGTTGAATTTTCAATTAAAAAGGTCAATTTTCAACAAAATAGTTCAACTTTCAACCAAAAATCCTCAACCAATAAAGACTTCAATTTATTTTCAACACGAAAATATGATTTATCAGCAAAAAGTTTCTTTTTTACCTAAATATTTGCATTTTAACCCATAAAGACGTATTTTCAACAAACCATTTTGAATTTTCAACCAAAAAGGATGATTTTTTAACCAAATGAATTTCCAACCAAATCATGGTTGCAAAAAAATAGAAAAAGAAATACAAAGCAAATAAATTATTAACAAAAATATTATATCAGGGTGACCGTAAAACTTCGTTTTCCAAATCCCCTCATTTTTCCCTCACCAGTTTTTCATTTTCTCTGACCATATTAATTTTCAAGGTCCAGAATCTTTATCTTTTAACAATTTTAACATAGAATCTTTTATAAACTTAACAAAACCATTTCAAACATTTTTTTCAAAATCCCTGAATTTTCCCTGACTTTCCCTGACCAATAAAATTTCCGGACTTTTCACTGGTTTCCAAGTTTTTCTTTGACCTACGGCCGCCATGCTGTGAAACCATTTAGTATTTGAAATATCTAAATATCTACAAATCTAAAAATGAAAAAATTTGCGATTTATTTAAAACATGAGAGCGGAATTACTATTCTTTTCATAAAAAGATATTTGTAGTGTTCAACATTATTCTTAGCTTTTTCCAATCGATTTTTCCCTGATTTACAGGTTTTCCCTGACCTACGAACACCCTAATAAATTTTATTTGGTGGAGTGGAAATATCTATAAACAAGAAGGAATGGTCATTTTTTAAAACGGGATTAAAATATTAAAATGACTCTATTTTATGATTAAGTCTTTTCTCGAAATGATAGAAATCTATAAACAAGAAAGAATAATCATTTTTTTTAAGCGGGATTAAAAGATTAAAATGACTAATTTATGATAAAGTCTATTCCCGAAATGGTAGATTGAATGACGAAATATGGGACCAAACACTTTAACTCTTACGTTAATTACTTCGAAATAATAAATTTGCAAATTTTCATAGTTTCTGGAAATATATAAAAAAAGACGTGCGTAGTTAGCTCAGAAGTAGGATACTGACGACGGTAAAATGCTCTCTGAGAATATTCAAACGACCATGTAAATTTGATTAGAACATATTTATCAAATTAATACTAATATCTGAAGTTAATGGTTATATTTAATAAATAAAATAATTGATGGTTCTAACATATTTTTATTTTAGAATCCAAAATTAAACTGGCATGTGTATTTTTTATCGTCATTTATAAGAATTCTAAAATTAAACGGCGGGCCTTCTTAATAGGATGGGAGAGACACTGGAATGCTGGGTCCTTACATCATGATTACGATTAATCTATACAAATGACCTTCTCACGTGATATATTTGGTAAAATCGTACAGCATCTTATTCCTTAATGCAGGGAGAAAATGTTCAACTTACACAAGTTGTATCTAAATCAGTGTCAGTATAGCCAATCAATTTTCCATATCATTTTAACGAATTACGGCCGTGCATTCATTACATAAAGTCTTTTGGGTATTATGAATTAAAACCATTACTTACATTATTTATAATTGTAACAGTATTACTTGTAATTTACCTGATAATATTATAGTAGTACCTAGCAATATCAGCATTAATATTAAATGTAATAATCATAAATTCATGAAATAATAATAAATGAATAAACAAATAAGATACCGTGAGATTTTCTCCGACCCATCCGCCAAAATCTTACTATGATGTTATAAACTTAGACAACGAACATACGAATATAAAATATAAACTTTATATTGCTTAAATAACCTTTATTTGCTCAGCAAAATTTTCAGCTTTCTAACGTTATATTTTAAAAGTATTATTATTTAGTCTATAAATTATCAAAATTTCTATTTATTTATCGCACGTTTCACATTCTTTCCACTTTTTCTCGTTTTTTCCACTTGATTGCGAACTGAACTAACAGAATCCAATAAGAAAGTCAAACTTAAAAGTTTATTCTTTTCGGTTGAAAAGTTGAAAATTCAACAATTTTGGTAAAAAGTCTTACGTTTTTACAGAATATTTAACTGTTTTTATTAAAATTTGTCATTTGGCTGGTAAATTCAATAATTTGATTGAGATTTTTTCCTTCTTGACTAAACAATTTTTTGGTTGAAAATTCAACTATTTTGTTAAGCACAAGTCCTTTTGATTCGAAAATTCATCTCTTCATGTAGAAAATTCATCTTCTTAAATTAGAAAATGCAACATGTTGGTTGAAAGTTCACATTTTTGGATTCAAATTTATATTTTCGCCTAGAAAATTCTACAATTTGGTAGAAAATTCAAGTACTTGGTCGTAATTTGAACTTCTTTGTTGAAAGTTCATTTGTTTACTTAAATTCAACTCTTTGGTTGACATTTGAAGTACTTTCTCGAATATTCATTTTTTTGAAGATTTATGATTTAATTTAAAATGCATCTATTTCATTTAAAATTGAACTACTCTGATGGAAATTCGTTTTTTGCTACAAATTAATTTTTTTAACTGTAAATTTAACTTTTTGGTTGAAAATTGCAATATTTAAAAAGAAACTTATACTATTTTGTAGATAAGTATTTTATTATTTAATGCAAATTTATCTGTTCTACTTTTGGCTAAAAATTGATCTTCTTTAGTTTAAAAATAAATTATTTGGTTTAAAATTTATGTAATTTGTTAAAAATTCGTATTTTTTGGAAGAAAATTATTCTTCTTGGTTGAAAATTCAACTTCTTTGTTAAAACTGTATGTATTTTGTTAAAAATTCATCTTTTTTAGTACAGAATTAATCTTCTCGGTTGAAAATACATTTTTGGTTGTAAATTCATTTATTTGGTTGGAATATTAACTGTTTTGTAGAAAGCTCGTCTTCTTCGATTAAAAATTCGATATTTTTGATGAACTTTTTTCTTCAATGACTGAAAAATCTTGCTTTATTTGTTCGTCTTTTTTACCTGGAAATTCATCTCTTATGATAGAAATTTCATATTTTTGATTAAAAATGCAACTCTTTTGTTGAAAATAAATATGTTCTAGTTAAGAATTCAAATATTTTCTTGAAAATTCGTCTTTTTGGGTCAATTTAACTGTTTCTGATTTAGAACAAAAATCTGTTCTTGATTAAAATATTATCTCTTACATTTTTTGTTGAGGATTCATCTGTTTTGGTTGAAAATTCATCTACTTGTTGAAAGTTGAACTACTTTGTTAATTCATAAGGACCAGTAATGACTAAATTCACGACAAAATTTAGTAAGCCAAAATCACGTAAGATAGTGAGGGGTTCAAAATTTAGAGACCTTAACAAAGGGGGGTACGTGATTGAAAATTTCCGAAAAAAACTGTAGGTAATTTATGCACGGCCCCTAACGGGAAAGATATTGGGGGATTCCGTGAAAAGCTTGACGTAACCAAATTTTTTTTCTGACCCAAGTCGATGAATGGAGAGCTGATAAATTAACGCAAATGCCCGTAGTGTTTGCTGAGCGAACATTTGAAAAAAAGGTGAAAAGATTAAAACGAACCTAGAAGATTTAAATGGATGTAGAACTGCAAAAGTAGGAATGAGTCAGAACGTTTCAAGATTTAGGAAAAAAAGACAAAACAGAAGGAAGGCAAACTTGAAGATGAAGTGCCGTGGATTATTTGCAAATTAAGTTATCTAATCATTTGAATATAATTTCTAAATTGGTAGGGTCACGCTTGACATCTTTTGTTGATCGATAGCATTTGCAGAAGTAGTGTGAACTTTGGAATAGAGTTTCGCCACGCGTTTTGCCAAGACTGTCATTTAATTTTTAATGACATCTCTATTCGAGGAGCTCCGCCTTTTCTGAGTTCCAGGCTTACGTGATAATATCATGAATCAATCTTCCCTGATTGCCAGTGCAATTGTACTGCGACAATATGATGAGCTATAACATCAATCGAAACTTTTCACGTCACGAGCTTTTCGCGATAAATCATTAATCTTGCTGAAAGATTTTCCCTAAAGCTCATTTTGGTCGTAGATTTTTGTATTACTTAGATGTTTTAAGTCGCAGCCACTACTGCGGTCATTAGCGACAATGGTAAAATTAAGAAAAATACAACAAAAAGCTCATTAAGATGAAAGAAAAAAATGTTCACATATAAAAAGCAGAGAAGGAATAGTAATATAAGTAAGTTGACACTTGGTGCATATTTAAAGTGGGCACTGATAAATTTACATTCTAGATTAAATTTCGGATTCTAATATCATCAAGGAAGTTAAGCACATTGTATGGTAGCTGAATCAGTGGGGATTCGCTTGCGGTCGGTTCCAATTTTACGTTGATTCTGCTTAGTTGTAGACTTTGAGCATTCCGTCAGTATGTGTTTAATGATGAGATTTACTTCACAGGTATCACACTTTTCTGGATCGCTTTTCATAATTAGGTATAGGAATGTGTCAACTTTGTATGGCCACTATTCTTATTCGAGTAAGTGTCACTTGATCCCTTCGATTTTACTAAAAAGATGTGATTTTTTCCACATATGTCCTTTCTAATTAGGTGCAGTTTGGTGGTTGTAATGTTCCTCAATTGTTCATTTCATAAGGTTTTAATAGCATTACAGATCCATATTTTAATATCCTTGTAGCACAGAGGCACAGGAACTTCAGGCTCTGGAAGTAAACAGGCAGATTTAGCTAGAGCGTCAGTATTGTAATTTCCTTCAATACCCATGTGAGATGGAATCCAAATCAGAATAATTTCTTTTCCTGGATTTTTTAGGTTGTATAAAGTCTCTTGTAATTCTTGGGTGATGTGATGACAGTTACTTGTATTTATAGTTGCCCCAATAACAGTCAAAGAATTGCGAATAATGACAAAACGGGAATCATTACTTCTGTCTATAAATTGCATGGCGTCTAAAAGAGCATAGGTTTCACATCTGAATATACTATGAAACTCAGGTAGTTTATATTGGAATTTTTCAAAAGATTATTATGAAATGAATAGCGCGAATGTGTTGATTAGGGTAAAATTAGATAAGATGCACCGTCAACTGGGGCGAATCTCTACAATAATTGTTACAAAATCATCAAAGGCTTAATAACTGTATTTTCAAACTGATCATGGGCCTAACAGATCACGCAATGTCTCAACTTTATCGCTTATATAAATTAATGTATATATATGCATACATTGATTTGCAAAAAAATAATAGTGCTAAAAGTTTTAACATCTTCTTTCGATCAAATGTTAATACCCAACCTTCCATATGTATCTCGTAAATAAGGCATTCCAAAATGACAAAAATATCTGCGATTAAAGCCCTCCCGGCGAGGAATAAAATCTTTCTCAATCAGGTTTTTTTGAGACCTCGTTTTTAAAATATTCACAAACAACCTACATCCAAAGATTCTGGGCCGAATCGCTGAAACTAAAATAAGTTAAAAATGAATTCAAAGAACGTTTTACATTGATGAATAACGTTAACAAAAATGTCTGTTAATTTAGGAACTTTCTACATCACTTGTAAGTCATGGATGTACAAAACTGTAGCAACTTGTCCCGGTTGCCGATATAAGACAACTCTGATTTTTCCACTCTGTAAAATTATAATTATCATTCCCTATTGCAGGATGGCCGAAAAACTTCATTTTAAAAATTCCCTGATATTTCCCTGACTAATTTTTCATTTGCTCTGGCCATTATTATTTTAGAAACAGAATTCGATGAAGTTTGTAAGAGTTCCAGTTGATTTTTAACGAATTCAGGCTCAGTTAATAAGAATTAAAAACAATTTAAGTTAAATTAAAAAAAAATCAGACAAATTCAAATTAATTGGAGAAAATGTTTAAATCCAAAAAATGTCATTGATTTGAGTCAAATTGCAGTCAATTTAGAGGAATTTAAGGGGAATGAGAAGAATTTAATGATAAGGATAAAAAATCAAGTGAATTGAAAACATTTCAAAAATATAAAAAAATCCATTGAATTCAGTGGATTCGAAATAAGTTTAGGAAACTTCAACGAAATTCAAAAGAATTTGATTAGATGCCTAAAAACTGAAGGTGAGTTTAAAAGACTGAATGCAAAATAAATTAATAAGAATTCAAATGAATTGCAGTAAATATCTAAAAAATCTCTTCAAATCTTTGAAACCCTGCGCAATCCGAGGGGAAACCCCTCACTTCTTGTAAATAAAGTCTGAAATACAATAAAATTCTGAAAAAATTATTAAAATACCTTGAGAGCTTTTAAAATCATTGTATTCCTCGGAAATCGTATAAAATGCCTTGAAATCTTTCAAAATATCCTAAAATATTTAAAGACCTTTGTAATCTTTTTAAACTTCTTGAAACGTTCAAAAGCTCTTGAAAATGCCTTGGAATAATTTAAAATAGCTAAATTGAAATCAATTGAAACTTCCTTAGAATGTTTTAAAATACCCTAAAATAATTCAAATGCATTAAAATGTTTTGAAATCCCTTCAGATTTTTGAAACCTTCTTAAAATTCCTTGGCATTTAAAAATAAAATTAAAAATATTTCAAATCCCTTCAAAATTTGAAAGTTCTTGAAAATTCCTTGGCATTTTAAAAAGTACCCTAAAATTGTTTAAATCCTTTGGAATCACTTCCAATGACTGAAATCTCTTTAAAATACCCTAACATATTTCAACACCTTTAAAATCTTTTGAAATAGGCCGTGTCTATGTTCTCCAAAATTTGGTGAAAACAAATATTTACGGTGAGCCTAGAAATTTCGTTTAAAATATTCTAAAGTTCTTTTAAATTTTAGGTCATACCTTCAACCATTTGAAATTTTATCTAAAATTCATACCGCTTCCTTTATATCTCCTCCTACACTTCCCTTTCTCACTTTTCTCATATGAATATCTTGATCCCTGGCGGTATAACGAGGCTACAATAGAGTGAGTTATAAGCGAGATTTGGCTTAATATAATATAATTATAATAATTTTAATAATAAAATGATTGAAATCCTCGAAAATCTGATCAAATCAATTGGAATCTTTGAAAATATTCTAAAACCTTATAGGTCGTGTAAAATCATTCCATATTTTCCGAAATTCTAGGACATTCCATAAAATCCTATGCAATTTTTTTTTAAATCCTTTAAAATCATTGAAATCCTCGGAAACCCTTGCAATTTTTTGAAGTTCTTAAAAATTCTTTGGACTTTAAAAATACCCTAAAATATTTTTAAAGAATGAAAGAAAATTCAGAAATAGGTGTAGACCTGAATTCAAAAGTGGTTAACCCATGGGTTAGGGCTCATCCATATGTTACGTAAAGCTTTTAGGGGGAGGTGGTCTAGCCTAGCTTTATGAGAATGGTAAAAAACTACATAAAAATCTAAAAAAAAAGCGTTACATAGGGAAGGGGGGGGGGTCAAAACTCGTCGGATAATTGAATTACGTAATATATGGACGACTCCTTAATTTATTGAAAGAAAAGTGACGTTATCTTTAAAAAATTACTATAGTGACTTTATCTAAAAAAGTGACTAAAAGTGTCTATATTTGGGAGCCCTGATTATTCTTGACAGTTACTTAAAGTGCTTCCTACACAAATTCCGTGACTTTTTCAACATTTTTTCAAAATTCCTGACTTTCCTCTGACTTTCCCTGAATAAGGAAATTCCCTGAATTTGCCCTGATTTCCGGGTTGTCCCTGACCTGTGAACACCCTGCACTATTGTTACTGAAATTCCTGTAATTACAATACAAAAGTTATTTGTAATACACGCCTCTTATAAAAATCGCTGATTTTTTTCTTCCTGTAGCAAAACCTGAAAAAAGAATGATAGTTCGCAGACTCTATAAATCTAACTCTTGAATAACTTTTTCAAACATCGAACCCTCTTGGCAATATTTTATTCTGTAAATCTAAAGAATAACTTCATTGATCAAGAAAAAGTTGCTGAACACTTGAAAGGTAGACCTTAAAGAATGTAGCAAAAAGCTTCGCACTTGTTAATGAATCATATCACACTCATGTGGGTCAAGTCTGTCGCAGAGAGGAGTACATGTACATACGTTCAACGTGCATATTTTCTTTCCAACATACATCATCTCTCTCGCGATGACAGTTCTTCCTTTCTCTTGTTTCTACAAATCATGAAAACGACCTTCTGCATAATTTTCTCATTTTTCACAATTATCCTGAATATTAATTAATTTTCATCACAACATTTTATTCAATTTATCATTCCATCAAAGTGCTACTGAGTTTATATTTGACAAACGCTTTCATCTAATCCAAAACATGAAAGACGCAGAAATAACACAATATTAAAATGTCTCTACAAATTTTCTATGGGACGTACATAAATCACCCCCGTGTCTCACATTGGCGGGGGGAGGGGTTTTAGGTGATCGAAACCGTTTCTGTTTGTCATTAACATTAAATTTAAAGAAAACTTATGTTACTTTATTGATAATTGTATCAGTATCACTTGTAATTTATCTAATAATGTAGTGCCTTGTAATATTAGTAATAAAGGTTAACTGCGACAATAATCAAAAAGTCACGAAATAATAATAAATGAATAAACCGTAAGATACCTTGCGATTTGCAAAATTTCCAGTTTTCTAACCTAATACTCGTATTTTGAAAGTATGAAAAATGAACTTCAATTTTTATTGAAACTATTTGTCATTAGTCTGTAAATTATTAAAATTCCTCTTTATTTATCACAGACTTCACAGTCATCCTTTTTGTCTGCAAATTCAACTTTTTTTTGAAAATTCGTCTTCTTGACTTAGAAGTTCAACAATCTCATGGAATTTTTTCTTTTTCTGTTAGTTTAAAAATTCATCGTTTTTGGTTAAAACTGCAACTGTCTGGTTAAAAATTAATCTGTTCGGGTTGAAAATTAACATTTTGGTTGATAATTCGTTTTTTT
>CAKNWW010046314.1:0-11419 GCA_932074435.1 Andricus kollari
TAACAGAGAATTGATCAGAATTGTAAAGCTTCTTCGGAATGTAATTATTGTGGTTTATGATAACCGATTTCCTGTGAAAAACGTTAAGATAGTAACCTATAATTGTTTAATAATTATGAACTTTCTAAATCCAATGAATTTTGTTTAACATTGTCAAATTCGTGGAAAAATGCTAACATAATCTAAAATTGTTGAAAATTGGGAGTCTTGATGATGACTTCTGTTTAAAAATTCTAATTTCCGGTGAAACAAAAACTAACACAACCCAAACATTTTTTGAATTTCAATTTATTTTCTGAAACTTTATGATTTTATATTAAAATTCCTTTAAAAAACGTACTTCCCGAAGGAAGCACTAACATAAAGCATGTATAATATTTTCAATAATTTATTCGATAATTTAAAAGTTTTAATTTAAACGCGCAAGAGTATCAAAAAGCACAAATTCCAATTCTCCAATAAATCAGCGGTCCATCACTATTTTATTCTGCAAAGAAATGTGAATAATTTTTATAAGATAATTTGATTAATTTAATGCATACTAGTATTCTAATTTGCAAATTTGTTCTTGACTCCTTGATGATTTTTTATTTCTAAAAAAAATATAGATCGATTGAAGCTCTAGGACCCTCAAAACCAATTCTCCATCGTGGTCTTCAGAAGTCTTTCACCCGAGATTCTACTGTACTCGGAGAATTATGTTCAATTTTCATCAACGTGTTTTCAACTACTTTTTTGTCTTTATATATTTTGTTTCCAAGTTTGACATTGTCGAAGAATATATTTTTGTTATATAATACGATAGAAGCTTTAGGACCCTGAAGCCAATTTTACACCAAGGTCTTCAGAGGTCCTTCACCCGAACTTTACTTTTCAGTGACGTATGGTCAATTTTTGTCGAGGATTTTTTATAACTTTAATTTATGTTTAAAAAGTTTGATTCTAGACTTGATTTTGACACATTAATTAGCTCTATTTCCAAAATAAAATGTTTTTATGATAGCTTTAGGTGTCTAATGCCAATTTTCCATCAAGATGATCAGAGGTCATTCACCCAACATTCTACTGAACTCAGAGAAAGATGCTCAGTTTTCAATCAACGAATTTTATTTTTATTTACAGATTTTATTTAAAAAGTTATGTTCAAATATGACAAAAGTGTTTACAATTCAGCACATTAATGCATTTTAAATCAGAAGTCTAGAAAATAAAAAATAAAAAATCTGAACATCTGTAATTAAAAAGTTTCAAATTGAAGCATTATTCAAATAAAAGAATTAAACGTTGAAAGACTTTATAAATGGAAAATTATTTCGAAATACTTTAAAAATTAAGTAATTATAAATTGGAACTCTTTAGGAATGAAGCCTTTCGAAACTGAACAATTCGACTTCTAGTATTCTAAATTCAAAAACTCGAAATTGAAAATTGAGTCAACTAAAACTAAAATTTTAACCTTTTAAAACTAATATTGCAAAATTAAATCACTTTGAAGTGAACATCTTTTATAAATAAAAGCTTTAAAAATTATATGTACAATTAAAATTTCCAATTAACAGCGGAAGAAACATGATCATGTCGAAAAGCCACAGGAAGAAATACGTCAATTCTTATAAATTGATTTAAAATTTACAGTGAATTTATAAAGCAGTACGTTTTCTTATAAATTCAGCCACTTCCTCCTTAGTTCTCTCATCTCAACCTACATATATCTGATATTTATAGCATAGAAATAGACGACGATCCTGTTATGCATTTCCGAATGAGAAAAATAAAAAACTAGGATCGCAGGAGCAAAAAATCGCCACATCCTGTACTGGACCCACCCTATTTCAGCCACACCGTGCGTCTTCAGTCTGGTCCGAATCATGCCTACCCACCTCTTCGCTGTTTTTTCTATCGTTTTTTACCGCCACTACACCCTCATGTCCTTCCCAACTTCCAAAGTTTCTGCGTCGAACCGTACTCAAATTACGGGGCACGCTCGATTGGCACACGTGCTTTTGGATGAAAAAGGTTCCAACTTTTTCTACTCGATTGTACATAATACTTCGAAAGGAAATGTTTGTCTTTGGCATATTTTTTGGATTGTAGGAGGGCAGATAGTATTTCGGTTTCAGGAGAAATGAGGAAAATCGGAAAGTTGAAAACTGAAAAGAGTATCTTCATTCAGGGCTTAAAAAGACAATTTTTTTAATTTCTTTCTTGACCCTTTTATCTATGTGGTTTTCTATAAAATTGAAATGGTGACAATACTATCCACTCAGCGCAATGTCCTCGTGTGTCAAAAGGATTTTCGTGATACAAATGGAATGTCCTATTCAGTTTAAGATTAAGACGATTTTCGTATGTCTCAAAAGACATCTTTTTGCAGCAAACATTATCCTTTTGCGACAAACTTCATCTAATCTTGTAGTCAAATAATTCTGTTTGTACCAAAAAGATTCACAGAGAAAAAAGAATGTTCAAACGTAGATGTTTAAAGTATAGGATAGTAGTGCGAAATATACATATTTTAACGCGTAACATCTGCTATCTTTTTGAGATATTAGACTAAAAATATTTGTGTGTTAAATTAAACGTTCAATATCTTATACTGAAACATCCAAGATGTTAAAGTTGTTGTACAAATGTAGGAAAACGCCACACCTCTATCGGCCTCTTGATGGAGTTTATAGTCAATTTCGTAGCAAAAGCTGTCCACATCTATTGTTCACTTCATGAAGCTTATAGTCAATGTTTCATGTCGTATGTAAACTTGTGGAAAAATTATGATTATTAATATTTTAAGCATTCGATGGCAATTAAATAGTACTGTAAATTGTTTGGATATAGGAAAATTATTCATTAAAGTGATGTTTCTTCTCCAAAAAAGCCTTTGAGTTGAGAAAGCTCTGGCGTTGCATACTTGCATATATCTTTTAATAGCCACAGAATTTAACCTTTAACATCTAGATAGCTGTCCTATAGTTAAACATAGAATATGTAACCCATAAGTATCTGGATGTTGAGTGTGAACATCCATTTTTCTCAGTGTAATCACGTGGTTCAAGACAAAACAGATAAGAGGATCATGTTTCTGTTTCCAGGCAACTTTTTTCTGAGTGTCTGCTGTTTCTTTCCGTTTCAATTTTTAACCACATATCCGTTGCATTTAATTTACAATTTTCTTGTCCTTAGTAAGTACTGCTGTAACCAAACACTGACCCAAGGATCCTACTGCAAAAATGTTAGCATTTTTTGTAATTGTCTATTTCATGAGGAAGGTACAGAGCCACGCATAAGATATGCATGGAACGCAAATTCTCATGAAAGAAACTAATTTTCGATAAAATCTCAGCACCATTGCTCAATCTAGACACTTCCTGACTAATGGATAAACGGACTAATTGCATCAAACCCTGAATGAACTTCATTCCACGCATTGTTCTACAGATTCTACAACATCAAGAAGAATGTCTAACGTCCACTCGTCATTGGGTACCAACGTCTATAACATTTCCAGAGGATGAAGGATCAGAATTATGTCTATTTTTAACAGTCACGTTTGAAGGCACCATGTGGTTTAGCATAATTCGCTAAGAAGCCTATTGCCCCAGTAACGGTTTGGCCATCTTTTTTCTTCCTCTGGGGCCTCTTTCTTTCCTGCATAATCTTTCATATACAAGAATTAGCAATTCAAATAATTAGGCGTCACGGTGAAAAGCACCGAACAGTTCCACGACGAAGACGTTAATTTGAAGGATCGTTAAAGCGGTACCTCGAGGTGGCATGTCCATGGCAATTGGTGATGTTTTACGACCCGTTGGTACCGACTCCAAGACAAATGATGAACAGTTATAAACACAACGGTGACTTTTTGACCTAAATTCTTTAACGATCCGCTGATGGCGTCACGAGTCCTTGACCGTGGTTGTCGATCACATGCGTTAGTATATCTTGACCGACCGAACAACTATGCTAGTCGCCTTTCAGGTACTATAGGCCGACCCCAGCTGTGATTCGACTCCATTGCATTCGCACTTTTCTATCGCGTATTCGCGGTACCATTCTAGGAACGTCGTTGCAGAGTGCGACTTGCATTTTAACACTGGCATAAAAGTGCTTGGCACTCATCGACGTCGATTGGATAGCTACTTGGCTTCACTTCCTTGTTGCCAATTGAAAATTGTATGGAAATTTAAAGAAAGGTGTTGGATGGCAATTGCTTCCTTCGCTGAATGCGAAAAATTGTTGGCTCAAACATTAGACTTAGAGAGTTTAGTTTGTGGAAAAGATTTTTTAAATGAAAAACATCTATAGTCGAAAATAGGTAGAGTGTATCCTGTGAAAGGGGACCCAAAAAATTCTTCTGTCGAAGCTGTGATGATGATTTCAGATATATCTTTCAATAGCAAATCATCCAACATATTTAAAGGTAAGTATCTTTTTTTTATAAATGTCCTCAAACATTCTGAATTCGCTGCTACTGAGGAGCAACATGGTTCAATTTTGTATTCTGTTTATGAATCAATGCAGACATTCGAGTTGATCATCGATTGGGATTAGTGTTTCTTCCAGTTTTCCAAAAAGGATTTTCTTGTAGTTGAGCAGTACCATCATCATGAGGAAAGTAATCATGAAAGTTACAGAATAGATTAGGAATATTTTTCTTCTGTAATACACGTATCAATTTTTAATTTTAGAAGATTTGTAGCACCTTCCAAGATTCCAATCTATTTGTCAGTTTATGATATCAACTCCATAATCTAAAACCTATTTATTATCACGAATATTTAAAGGAAGATCACCTTTTCTACTTGTTACCAAATGATAATCGTATAGAAATTTAAATAAAGGTATTGGGTGGCAACGGCTTTCTTTTCTGAATGCGAAAAATTGTTGGCTGAAACATTGGACTTGGAGAGTTTATTTTGTGGAAAAGATGATTTAAATGAAAAAATCTACAGTCAAAAATAGGGATAGTTTATCTTGTAAAAGAAGATCCAACAAAAAACACGACTTTTTTCTTGAAGGTGATCAATATGAACGGAAATTTTGGATGAAAATCAGTGAATCCTTTAGTTTTCTATAAAAAAAGTCACTGTCGGAGCTATGATGATGATTTCAGATATATCGTTCAATACCAAGTTATCAAAAACATATCAAATAAATATCCCAACAAATTCTGAATTCTCTGCTTCTGAGGAGCCAAATGATTCAATTCTTGATTGTGATTATGAATCAATGCAGACATTTTAGTTAAGTATCGATCAGGATTAGTGTCTCTTCCATATATTTTCAAGAAGGTTTTTCTTGTAGTTCAGCAGTACCATCAACATGAAGAAAGTAATATACGTATCAATTTTTGATTTTAGAAGATATGGATCAACTTATAAGATTCAAATCTATTTAACAATTGATGATCTTGACTCTGTAATCCTAAACCAACTTATTATCACGAATATTTGAAGAAGGCTAGTTTTTTCTACAGACTATAGTTGATACAAGAATGCAGTGGTTCAATAGCACCATTTTCATTCTTACCTCATTTCCAATCGAATCGAAGCTACCGAGAACGAGAGCTCGTTTGGCAGCGTGACAAAAATGGAAATTCGAAGTCAATACGAAAGACTTAGGGCACGTAGTGCTATGCTCGTTTTCATTGCAAGGAAGGATCTCAAGTTCTCTGCTCGGTTCTTCGCTGTTGTCACCCAACGTTCGCGAAGGTATTGAGGATTGCATAATTATTCTAGCCATGCATTGGTAGTGTTTCTTGGCCAATGGGACTGTGGATCTATGGGACAGTGGAGGTTCTTCTATCGAGTTGTCCTCATAGAAGCCACGCCTCGTGACCCAGACTCCCACGTAACTGTTTTAAAACATCGGTAGTCAGTTCAAGTGATTCGATGTTGCAAAGAGAAAGAGAAGAAAAAGCTAGAAAATGAGAGAGATGGAGAAAGGAAGACAAGGATAGAGAGATGCAGAAAAGAAAGAAAGAGATATGCGTGCAAGTC
This sequence comes from Andricus kollari, assembly GCA_932074435.1. NCBI lineage: Eukaryota > Metazoa > Arthropoda > Insecta > Hymenoptera > Cynipidae > Andricus > Andricus kollari. Next base: position 5,997 of record CAKNWW010046314.1, read on the forward strand.
AATGTGGATTGCATGCAGTCGATTCTTGTGTCGCGCTTCATCGCTCATTTTCCGGTCGCACATACTTGCCTATGACTATGATGTTAGATACTCAAGGAATTTCTCTTATGAAATTATTTCTCCTGGATTGCGAATTTTTCGTTGCGATAAACTACTTCTGTGACTAGTCATTGTCGAAGTTCGAATTCTCGAGCTATTGCTTGAATTAAATGTTTCTTTGTTCTGTTTTGCAGTGGGTGGTTTGTAAAACAGGCCAGTTTTTATCAATTTATATTCTAGATAATAAAATTTTGTTTAAATTAAGTTTATCAGTCGATGAGTGATAAACTGTTTAAAAATGTGAAGATATATTTTTTGTTATCGCTACTACTATGTGGAATTGAGTTCAGGTATTTATCTGATTCTTTTTATTTTTAGACTGACCTCGAAATCAAGTCTTTCTTCAACTGATTCTAATAATTAATAATAAATGATTGATTCCGATAACTTCTGAGGGCCAATATAAAATTATTCATTGATCAATCAACCATCTGAGAAAATGACTAAAGAGGAAATAAGATGCGAATAGGTTGCAATTTTTTGAATGATTTTTTTTGTATTCTGTGCCATTATAACAAAATATAATTAAGTTGTACTTCTTTACTTGTAGTAATATTTCGAATAAGTCCGCTTGGACACTTAGAATCGTTTAAGATTTCTCGTTCAAGTACTGAAGGTATGCGGCGCTGCTTAAACCGTCGTACGTGAGATTTAATTTTATCAGATTTTCTGTTAAACTCTAAAATAATATTTTAGACTTAAAATTTCTTGAAATCTGGGCTTCCTTACTGTATTAACTGCATAAAGATTTCATCATTACAACCGTACCATGTTACTATATTACTTTTTTTAAATATTATATTTATATTTATTCTTCAAATCTGAATTTTTGCTTATTTTACTAATTGAATCAGTAATTGATTGTTTTAATAATAAAATAGTAATATTGTAGAATTTTATCAATCGAATAATTAAAAAAAATTAATATCTGCTTAACTAAAGCCAAGTAGTGAAAATATTGACTAATCCCTTAGTGATTTATATTTTTAATCTTTTAATGCTTAAATAATTGGGGATTATTCTCATCGTAAATAAAATAAAATCAGATACACTAATTATATAAATAAGTCTAACTTTTTCAATTTGAAGAAACAGTTTAGTAGAATTTTATTAGTAGAGAGTGAAATTCCACTACTTTAATATTTTTATTTTGTATCAGGCAATTCTTTTTTAAGGGGTTCTTGCTTGAAATTTTTCAATTTAAAGAGCCTCATTTAACTCTACGTACTTCAAATTACAATTTTTCAACTACTTCAAGTTTTATGATGTTTTCAAAACTTTTTAGGTCTTCTATAAGCAATTCTTAAATTCTAATAATTTTATATTTGAAATTGTTTAATTATAAAGTTTTTTATTCAAGTGTGTTTCATCTAAAACAATTTTTATTTTCATACTCAATATTACAAATTGTTAAGTTCTTATTGATTCAATTTGGAATCATTTCATATCAAATATATTGGTATATTTAAAGTCGAGATTTCACAAATTTTTAAGTTTGAATGTTTCAAAATTGCAATTTACTTTTAGTGGTTTTAGACTGTCAACAGTTTTGTAGTTTTATTATTTCAAAAATTAAAAAACAAATTTTTTCTCCAGTAAAAATTTAGAATTGTGGAATCGTGAACGACTTTTTGATAAAAATATGGTTAAAACCGTTTAAATGAAAAATATAAAATTTTATAAAAATGGTTCGTTTCAAAGATTTTCCTCTTTTAAATTGTTCAATTTGGAAAGATTCATTTATTTCTGCGTAGGCGAAATCCAAATTTCATCAGTTTTTAAATTATTTATTTTTAAAGGATTTGATTAATTTTGAATACAAGTTTGAAGAAAGGCTTATAATTATATTTTAAACACTTTAATTCTATCTTGCACTTTTCCAGATTGAAGTTATTCAATTTTGACTGGTTTACTTGAAAGAATAAAACTAGTCTTGCAAGTTTCAAATAGGATGTTAATTAATATTGTGCTATAGACCGAATCCACTTAAAATCAGGCAGGTTTTACACTTGAAGTCGCAGAATCTCTCAGGAACGAAATATGCTGCTTTGTAGAGGAAATTAGGCGAGACGTATTTTTCCGATTTGTGAAAATAATTTCTGCGAAGTTATGCGTATTTGAATTTTCTACTTTGTTTTTCGAAAAAAAATTTTATTTAATTTAGATATCTATTGTTTCCTTTCTGATCCTGATAGCGTTTATCGTCTTCTTCTAAAATCCTCCGTAAAATTAAAAAAAGGTTCAAAATTCACAGAATTATGGCGGTTTATCTGATAATATTAATAGCCTATTTCTCAAAAAAACCCGCACATTTATTTTTTTGTTGCATTTGTACATTTATAAGGAAGATATATTGTGACATTTATGCGGGTTAAATAACTTTTTTGGCCAGGAGAATTTCTTTTCATAGAATCGAATTTTCTCATTTTTTCAGAAACAGCGACAGACACGAAAAACTATTAAAATAAAAGTTTGCACTTCTAAGAAAATGTTATGAAAAATACCTCTTGCTCTTAAATACGATATCTTGCAAGGCTTACGAGAAAATTTAAGCAATTTTATTCTAAGAAAAAAAATCTCCTGGTCTCAAAAATGGTTTATCCCACATAAAGATGCTAGGATATATCTTTCTTCTGTTAACAGTAACTTCAAAAAGACACTCAAAAGAAACTAAAAGGCGTGGTTTTCCAGAAAATATTTGTTTCGAGTTTTCAAAATTTTAAGAAAAAAATAAAAAAGATTTTCTGGAAAACACCACATTTTTTATCCCATACTTTTCTACAGTTTCTGTAGATTATAGGAAGACATTTTTTTTCATTTTGAGTCCGGGAGAACTTTTTTTGCCAATAATAAAATTTTTTCGTAAATTATGGAAGATATTGTATTTAAGAGCAAGAAGTATTTTTCATCGAACTTTTTTATACGTGGAAACTTTTATTTAAAAAATTTTTCGTATCTATCGCTGTTCGCCAGAAAAATTAGAAAATTATATTTTATGAAAAAAAATAGTCTCCTAACCACAAAAGTTATTTAGCCCGCATAAAGCTCACAATATGTTATCCTTTTGAAAGTACAAATTTAACAAAAAATTGGCAAAAAGTATAAGTGTAGGTTTTTTGCAAAATGCGTATCCATATGAATTTGAGCAATATAAAATTAAAAATAAATTAAATTTTATTATTTACTTTTTGCAAAGTAATAGGATAAGAGAACCTAATCCGGATCAGGGGTCCAAATTAGGTTCACTATTGTCTTTCCCGTAATAGATATAATTGAAAAACCGAATTTTGTGGAATGTTTAGTTAAACTAAGAATTGAAAATTCAAACCTAAATCATTAGTGTTCCCAATTTGGAGAAAATTTTGTAAAAATGTTGTAACCTAAGTTATAAAATATCGTAACAAATCAGTTTTCACGGAGTGGAATTTTCAGTTTAGAAATAAAATGAATATAAATAATAGTTTTGTGAACAAATATTTACTATAAAAACTAAATATGACTAAAATTTGAAAACACAACAACTTTTAATTAATTGAAATTTGTTTTATCAGAGCTGTACCTACTGCTATACCTATTTGAGACGAGCTAAAAAGGGACGATTCAAGACGATGGCAAAGAACGGAAGATTTAATTACAGACACTGCTTACAATTTATTGATTCAACAGGCAATAGAAAGAAACGATTATTCGAAATTCTTCACTAATCAGCGTGAAATTATATAATATGGCAATAAGATTGATCAAATATGAAAATATAAGATCTTTTACATTTTAATTTGATAAAAAATATTATGCATACAATTATTTTTTATTTAGAATTAGTTAATAAATATATTATTTGTTTGGTTTTAGTCATATATTTACATTTAAATTGTATCAACTTATCTTTCTCGTGGTAAACAAAATATTTTATTATTTTTAATGCTCAAACTTATTTTCGAATATTCTTTTTTTGATGATACCATGACATACCATATCATACCATGACAAAAAATGCTCTCAAACCGATAAAAAAGTTTTTTGAAATTTAAACATTTATATTTTACATTCAAAAGAAGCAAACAAATATTTTATGTAAAATAAATACATTTTTTATTATAATTGTATTTTCAAACACATTGTTTCTAAAACCCGATCCACATTTGCCATTTGGTTCCTTTGCCCTACTTCAAATATCGATCATAGAATGTTTCAAATTATTTCTCTTATATAGAATTGAGGCTTCGTAAATAAAAATGTAATTGCTTTAATAAAATATAAAGCGCAGATTATAAAATATAAATAAATTAAGATTAAAAATCGTGAATGTAACTTAAATCTTTTTTCTTTTATGTGAATTTATTTTCACCTTTTCGATTATAAAAAGACAATGTCTACGCGTACCAAAGAATCCGGTAATTTTAACCGCAATTTCGGTAAAAATACTCTCTTTTTCAGGTTCCGCTATTCGTATAGAAAAAATCCAGCTATTATAATACATGAAACTTGTGAATCATTTATGTGTTCGTAATTTAACTCTTATTTTTATTAAATCGAATAGTCTTCATCACTCTACGTATTTCGTATCATTTGCATAACACTTTCTGACCCATCTGCTGTTTTTCGAGACATGAACGGGCGTCTACGTTTTAGATTTAGAGCGGAAAAAGGCGACCAATTTTCCGTCTCATTTGCATTTATATATACGATATTACAATATACACGGACGTCCGTCAAATTAAGAAAAGAGAAATGGAAACTAGCCACATGCCCACCAGGGCGTCTGCCCTTCATCCTCTAATTTTCAGGAGGTTTACACCGGTCCATTCTAATCCCATTCAAGAATGAAAATGGTACACGCGTCCAGCGGATTAGCGTCGAATATCCTCAGACACTTCTGACCACTTTTGAGTCCTTTTTACACTAGGCAGTGGTTACCTTCGTACAGCAAATTCGCTGTATGCTCAATCGTCCATAGTGACAGCTGAGCTGCGATTCGATGCATCTAATTGCCAATTAAAAAGACATTTTTCGCTTTCGCAGTATCCGGAACCTCATATTGCTTTGTGAATGAGCCGCGGTCAGTCTGATTCTGAAAATTCGGACATCTCTATTGAAAAGAAGGCTTTCAATACTTTTTCTATTATTCATCTTAGCCAGTGCCCATCGTGTTCAAGGGGTTCAAAATTCTTTGCTTTTTAGCCCTTTTCTCGCCCAATAGATCTAGAGTGGCGCGTGTGTTCTTTTATTCAAAGACGCTTATAAAAAGTTTAGGATATTGTTCTCGAAAGAGGCACTCGATTTTTATTTTGCGTACCTGGTGTAATGAACTAGATCTGGAAGAA
>CAKNWW010046338.1:0-10071 GCA_932074435.1 Andricus kollari
TTTGGTTAAAATTAAACTAATTTGTTGAAAATTCGTTTTTTCTTTTAAAGAAAATGATTTTCTTTAGTAACAATTTAATTATTCCATTCGTGTTTGAAAATTAATCTTATTTAGTTGAAAACTTAACTATTTGGATATAAGTGTATGTTTTTGATCGAAAATTAGTCTTAACATTTATTTACGAAGTGTCTCATCGTCGTCGTCCTGAAATTCGGGATGACTAATCCAATATTTTTGATAAGCTTGGCTAGTCGTCATGAATTTTCCGGACGACTAGTCCATCCCCTTTTTCAACTCCCCCTGTTTTACGGGACAACTAGTCACAGCCATTTATTCATCCAATTTTTGGTTCACAAATTCATTTCTTTAAATTTATTTCTTTGGTTGAAGATACATAATTTTAGTTGAAGGTTCTTTTTTTTGGTTGAAAATTAATCTATTTTGTTAAAAAATCAACTATTTTGATGAAAATTCGTATTTTATGGTAGAACATTAATATTCTTGGTTGAAAGTTCTTGCAAATATTTATTACATTGAACACCATTCAAAACTATTCAACACATATAACTATATGTTTAAACAATTAGGAATAGATCAAATCAGAAGTTTTGAACTTGTTTATAAGAAAAAACTCAATCGTTCAGTATTTTAGCATTATTAAAAATTTAATTTATCATATCTTTCGATGAGTTATGAGTCAAAAATTCCGATCAACTTTTATTTCAACACTGCATTATCGCATTCAAAGACAATATTGTATTATAAACTTAATTCTGTTAAGTTGGATAGTCATTCGCTTGAAAATGGTTTCATTATGGATATACGATTTTCGAGAAGATTATTTATCTTTCGTTATCTCGTGATTAATATTCTTCGCCGGGGGTCGGATTTATTGGTTCAAATGTTGGGTTTTTCAGGAAATAAATTCGCTGTCTATTATTATTTGTTTCAACTGGAAAAGATCGAGTGGCTGCTTGTGCTTCTGCAGTGAGAGGGGCTCTTATTCACAATAGTCGTTTTTTGAAAGAGTGCTTTCGGCTTTATTGGCAACCCTGGTGGCAATTCGTTTCTCAAATTGCACTTCCCGCCTTTCGTTCTGCCTCAATCAGACGAATTCATTCTTCTATTCGTAGATCTCTCTATTTTACGACTCTTATCCAATCTACACCTACTCCAGACTTCAAGCAGCCAGTCAATGACCTTCTTTTGCAGGATCTCGGCATGAATAATCACCTCTCAAAATTCAGAAAGACAAATTTAAGACCATTTTCCATACTTTTCACGTTTATAATGTTCGAATCAACAAACTTAATAATAAAGTTAGAGGAAACTTCTTCGTCTCTCTGAAAAACATGTCAACGTCAAGACACTTTTTTAGAATGACCTATAAATCCAGTCAAATTAAGATTTGTACTAGAACTCGAGTATAACAGCAATTATTTTGCTTTAAACGTTCAGATAGCCCTACTATTAAAGTTCAGAAACCCCCGAACAAATTAAAGTAGATACACTCTTGTTATTAACAGATAACTGAAAATTGCAAATATTTTTTTAAGCGTTGGCTTAGATTGTTCGTTTCGAGTAAAAGAGAGTGTAAATATACAAAACATCCCCTTCAAAGTACTCCCCTTTGGAAGCCATAACCTTCTTTTACTTACGGAAGCACTCCTTAAAGTCACCATCCGGAATAGCTAACAGCTGCTCAGTTGCAATCTGTTTTATTTCCTCTATGTCTTGAAATCGTTTTCCTTTTATTCGTAGAGGACAATTCAATTTGGCAAACAGCCAGAAATCACAATGAGCCAGGTCAGGACTGTACGATGGCTGCCGAAGTTGTGTAAGGCCATGTTTTACCAGAAATTGCTGAATAAGCTGCAATGAATGGCGCATTGTCGTGATGAAGGACCCAGTCGCCATTTTTCCACAAATCAGGCCGTTTCTTTTTGACTGCGTCACGTAATCGCTTCTGAACTTCTTGGTAATACTCCTTGTTTGCCGTCTGACCTTTGGATGTATATTCATGGTGCGCGACACCTTCCTGGTTGAAGAAAATAGTGAGCATTGCATTGATGTTGCTCCGACTTCCACTTGATAATTCTTCTAGTCTATTGTCAGCAACCATATAAAAAGAATTCAGCAGCCACGCGGCTTATCAACGAATCTTGGCTCGAAATTTCCGAAACAATAGTTTTTGGAATACCAAAATCTTCCTTTATCTACCTCACTGTTAAACGACGATATCCATTAATTAACACTCGCACTCGTTCCATATTTTTAGGTATTTTGGCCGTTTCGAGCCTGCCAGAACGAGGGTCATTCTCCACTGAAGTAGGACCACTTTTGAATCACCTAAACCACTCTTTCATTTGAGTATCACTCACAGCCTCATCACCAAACCTTTTCCAAATCATAACGATGGTTCCCGATCATGAATCGCCAAGTTTTTGGCAAAATTTAATGCACACTCTTCGTTTGGTGCGTACCGTCATTCTGAAATTCGACGCATACGTGGTTAGACTTTTACGCAACTACGTACACTAGCCAACTATAAATTCGCAGGTCTATGTCACTTTGTAGGAGGCCTCACAGAGGTCCCCCTAAATGTTAAATACATGTTTTTGACAATAGCATAATTAGGTACAAAGTTAGAGGACAAGGTTGGATACTCTCCAAACAGACCTAACTTCTAGAGGATGAAATAAGCTTTCAATTGAGCGCTCATCAAAGCTTCCAAGATCAATAGTTTATGAAATATGAATTTGTTACGGAAGGGTGCGCCTTCGTTGAGTGCGCGAGGTGTGTAATGAATTTTCATTGTTATAAAAAAAATATATATCTACTTTCTTTTTATAGATCTATAAAGTGAAAGGTCTGCTCAGTATGAAAGGTTTTGTTTTTGGTATTGAACATTTAAAATTATCAGGGTGAGGGGTAGGTGGATTTTTTTGGTTTACACAATACAGTGGGACCGCGCTTTACCGGAACCTGATATACCTGATCAGGTGGTCCAAGGAGGCGAGAGAGAGGCGCTTTCAACTTCAGCGGAGTTGCGCAGTTTACGGTTTAGCACTATAAGAAGCCACAAGCAAGAACGAGAAGAAGAACAGTTCGGAGAACTCCGATTCACCGCGAAGGCCATTGAGGGTACCCCCGAAAGTCCCGGTAAATAGCGGACCCAATTTAATATTTTTTAAAGTTACACTTTTAGTGAGTTCTCATTTGGTGAATCTGCTACGCAGGGCTCGCCACCTTCAGCAGGTGCAGACTGACACGACAAGTGCGAGACTGGCAGAAAGTTTTTCTTTAATTTTTTTCTTCGTTTTACAGGAATCGTACGAAGGGTTACGGTCAATCGGCACGTACTTCACAGCGGGGCGTCCGAATTTTTCGTATTCGAACCCTGAAAAAAAACCAAGTCGAAGGAAAACTTGGAGGATAATTTATTGGAGTCTATTTGACCTAGTCTTCGTTACTTACACTGTCAGTCTTGTCAGTCAAAGACTGACTTCTGGCGAGCCCTGTGCTACGGCATAGTCCTTCTCCAAGAAATTTTTTTTTTCGGATTAAGAACATAAATAAACGCTATTTAATAATATCGCTAAATAATGACAGAAATTGTGGAAAAATTTGTAAAAATAGTGTTTAGCTCATGTCTGATGAAAGTTTTATTCGTTTTTTATCTGCTGATTGTTTAAAATTCCATTTAAATATTCAATATTACATTTTTTTAAATATTTAAATCTAACCTTACCCTCTAAACATCATTTTGTACACAAATTTACGCTTTCTCTTACTCGAAATAAATAAGCCACGTGAATGTGTGACAAAATATTTGTAATTTTCAGTTATTTGTTAATAACGAGAGTGGCTCTACTTTAATTTTCTCAAGGGTTTCGGAAAGTTTTAAGCAAAAAATTGCTGTTATTTGACTGAAATATATGTATTTTATTTCAAATCATTCAATGATTGAGGGCCAGATTCTATAACAGCTTATACATTTTTCTCGCTGGAAACATCATATTTGAGAAGTTGAGAAAATTTGATTTCGGTCGCATTCTTTCATAAAAATTGTTTCAATAATTAATAGTAACTGTTACTGCGCAAAATATTACATCAATAAGTCAACGGTAAGACATTTGTAGTCGATTCCGTAATAACTATTGATCCTATTCACGGAAAAATAGTAAACGTGGGAATTTTGTATAAGAATTGTTTAAATAAATAAAAACCTAATTGAAATCACTAAATATGAAGGCCAGGAGACATTGAAAAGATATTTTTAGTTTATTTTGCAAAAACATTAGGTTTATTAAAAAAAAAAATTAATTTCAACAACTAATCATTACAAATAATGAAAGATGACACTTGTTCATTAATTTTTTTTATAAAATCATAAACAATTTTTTTTCCTGCTCCAACACCTCGTACATTATTTCTGTATATCTATATTATGCGGATTAATGACCTTTTTTTATTGAATTTGAAAATCTTTAAATTAGTAGCACTTTTGAAAATATAAATGTAAAAAAATTGTTTTTTATTAAACAAAAAAGGTTGCTTTAGCTGGAATCATTTATTAGCAGTTGTTCGTTATACTTGGAAGCCTTGTGGTTATTAAAAAAATACATCAAAATCCGGTGAAAATTGAGCTGTCCAGCGATTGGATTGGAAACAGATCTCACGGTCGAAATAAAAAATTCTTAATTACTTTATGATGATTTATTTTGAATAATTATTACCGCGGAAAACATTTGTATACCTTTCTGAACAACTTTCCCGCTGGAACTTTTTTGCTGCTCAAAATTCGCTTGACTAATGATTTGATATATATGCACTAATTGATATGAATGCATGAATTATGCAATGTCTTATAACTTTTGTCTAAATAAAAATATTAATATGTGATTTATTCCACTAGTCGTAGAATATCATAAATAATATTTTCTGTAAATTTCATTCAAAAATTCCAACAAATCGCTGAATTACGGCAAGTTGAACTCAAAGAAAACAACAAAACTTGGTGTTTTAAAAAACGGAGTGTTCGGGATTATTATTAAAACAGAAAAGGGGCCAGAGCCGTTAAGCGGGAAGAAATTATAGGCGGTTATGGAATTCGGTCTCTCAATTGAGGCAATTTTTTGTTAAAAATGTGTTATTTTTTAATATAATGTAGTTAATTATCTTTTTCTGGTTCATTCTGTTAGAATGTATCGCCCTCTTTTGAAATTCGTTGACGGTTTTTCTGAAAATTCAAAGTTAATTTATTAAAAATTTCACCGTTTTTCTCTCATGATTTTTGTCTAGATTCGTCCTGATGTAAACAGCATATTTGATGGTTTCCTGTCCTGTGCCCGCGCCTTGGAGAGAAGAGAAAATTTTGTTGTCTAAAAAACGGAAATTCACGTTTTTTGCCAATCAAAGGAATAAAATTGTTCCTTTAAAAAAGTTATAGAAAAATGTCTCTTGACATTATCTTCTATATCGCGCTATTTTCGAGATTTTTACGAAAATAATTTATTATTCATTTTTTTAATAATACAATTTTATGCTGTTATATAAAACAAAGAACATAATTCAACAGTTTCAACAACTTTTGCTTTGAAGTGGACATTTATGAAATAATCGATATTCTCAATTTTTTCTAAGTTACTTCGTTATTTTTCCACCAAAACGTTATTAAAACTGTTAAATTAGTGTTGGTTTTAAATACCAACATAAAATTGTATTGTTTGGAATAAAATAAATGTTTAAGGATATTATACATATTTTCGAAAAAATCTCGAAAATAACGCGAGATAAAAAAAAGTGTCAAGAGATACTTTTCTCGAACTTTTTTAAAGAAACAATTTTGCTCTTTTGATTTGTTTCATATTTTGTGTCGTTTTGCCAAGAAATATGAATTTTTGTTTTTCAAACAAATACAAATTCTCTCTTCTCTACAAGGGAAATCCACAGGGTTGACTATCATGGGATATATTATTTGCATAAGGAAAATTAAGCAAGAAATCAAGGGGAAAAATAGTGTTTTTTGAGTAAATTGACTTTTAACATTTTCAAAAAACCGCCGCAATTTTGTCACTTTTGAAATGTTTTTAAATTTTCTAACGGATTTTGAAAGAGGACGAGAAATTCTATCAGAATTAGAAATAAAAATATAAACACCAGTATCAGATCAAACAAAATTTTTCGGCAAATCGATGAGATACGTGTAGTCTTATTCCCCTTGAAAAATAACATATTCAAGTAGCAAATAATTGTATGATTTGAGCATGGACTGCCTACTTAATTTTTAATTGATTCGGTCTTGCAGTTTATAATATATTGAGAACAAATGAGTGACCGAGTTTAAAACTAGGCAAACTTTTAGTAGAGTACTTTTGTCAATAAGCTGGGAAAAATGGTGAAATTAATTTTGCAATTAGTGATTTGAGGATAAGATATTCGGAGTCTAGCATCTTTTTAATTTGTGGCTTATGTAATTTGGTTGGAAAAGTTTAAAATTTGATAAGTTTAAGGAGCATAATTGACGCGCTGCGAGAACAACTACTAGGTAAAGCTCACTTTTGTCGAAAATAATTTTTTTGCAATTTCAAGTACTTTATGTTTTGGCCTATCAATAAGTGTTAGAAATATGTAAAGAAACAAATTTTATTTTGCCAAAAAACGTTGCTAAAGTTTCAGTGGTTGTTGAGAAATGATTATGACAATTGAATAAAGCCCATTTTGGTTTTTTCTCCCCTTACTAAGAGAAATAATGGTGAGGATTAAACTTATTTTTTATATTTCGTGTGATGTTTTTTTATAATAAAAGATCACTTTCAAAGTTTTTGAAATTTTTTATAGATTGAAAACATGAACGTCATTCAGATTCTTCTACAATCATTTAAATAAGTTAATATTTGTTTAAATAACTTTTTTCACGATAAGTGACGAATAATTTGTACTCTTAGGACAATTTCATTCCAGAAGAGTAATATTAAATTTTTTTCTACAAATGATATATTTTTTAAATCGCCCCCTCAGACTTATTGAGTAGTGGTCCTGACGAATACATAGTTAATCAAAAATTTTTTCAAACTAGAGGATCCTACGTTTTGTCATGAAAAATTACAAGTGGATCGTAAAATTCTTTAAACAATTCCAAAATGTCTCAAAGGAAAAGTAATGGAAAAAATGGTTTTAATTAATAAAACTTGTTTAAACAGTTAACAAATTGTTGTGAAATGAGTTTTAAACGTCTGAAGGATGTAATTATTCAGTAATAAGCGACATAGTTTACCAAATTAAATACTCTCGTAAAATTTTATTATAAGGCTTTACCTAGTTGTCATTCTCAGCAGTAGTGTAGTCCTAAAAAATAAATCGATGACCATCCATACCACAAACTGAATCTTCCCAGCAGGTACATTGAAGGGTTGGTTACGGTTAAGGTTGAGGTACATCATCAGACACAAATTACGAAATTAAAATAAATTATAATTTTGCAATGTGCGGTTTGAAAATAAAGTATTTAGAATCCACAAGTTTTTATAATTCCACGTATATTTAATTTGTCTATGACAGTTTTAATATCAACAATCAATAAATTGAGACACTGAGAATGACAACTAGGTAATGCCCAAAATGAAATTTTACAGGTGAAACAACGTTGTCTACTGCTATAGGATTGAAAATAGAGAATTCTGAGAAAACTGTGTGAACACTGAAACTAAAACTGAAAAAGAAAACTGAAGCTCGATTGGTGATCAGCGACCCCAAAAACCGCCGTGGTCATGTTTTCACCGAGTTTCGGGAATCGAAAAATTCGGGAATTCGGGGGAGGAGGTTGGGGGAACCCTGACGTGAATTTTCCAAATCTGACCCCAGATTCGTGATCAGCGACCCCGAAAACCCCCATGGTCATGTTTTCATCGAGTTTCGGGAATATCGAAAAATTGAGGCATTTAAGGGTAAGGGGTTGGGGGCCCCCTGACGTGAATATTTCAAATCTGACCCCAGATTCGTGATGAGCGACCCCAAAAACCCCGGGGTCACGTTTTTACCGAGTTTCGGGAGTACCGGAAAATTGGGACATTTTGGGCGGGGGTAGGGGGGTTCGGGGCCCCCTGACGTGCATTTTTCAAATCTGGCCCCAGATTCGTGATCAGCAACCCCAAAACCCCCCAGGGTCTTTGTTCTTACAGAAAAATACTGATTTTCCTCCAGAGCCGCTATATCGACTTTCCGGCCGTCTAAGGGTTAAAAGTCCGCTTGAATGCATGGAAGAGTGGCTTCACGTTCGATCACCGAAGTTAAGCAGCGCTTAGCTCGGCGAAACTCGGGTGGGTGTCGCGTTCACTCTCGAAATAATAATATTAATAAAAAAAGAAAAAAAAGTAAGGGCAGTTGCAATGAAAACATGTATATTTGTCAATCAAAATATAACTGCGTTCTTTTGGACAAAATAAAAATTTGACAGTATCACCTTTTTTATTATTCTATATCGTGGGTAGCGATACACGGAACGGTAACGATTAATCACGAAATATTTTCGATTGGAATGTGAGTCAGTCAGAAATGTCAATAACGCATAATGGGAGTGTTCTAATTTTGATGCATGACTCTGAATGCAAAATGCATCAGTAAATACAGGAAGGTAGAATATATGTATCTTCTAGGCTAACAACAATCAATAAGTAGTTAAAAAAGTATTTTTTCTTTATGCAAAGAGAAAAATTTATAAAATTTATAAAGTTTATTAAAGAAAAATGTATCTATTATAACCTGACATTTACTGATCATTTAGTATATTTTTAATGATCGGTCTGTACAACTCTTAAATTTAAATAAGTCAGAAATGTGTCACTAACTTAAACTTTTAAGAGTTTCTACTGATTAAAGAGTTAAATTTACTAATTTTTAAATGAATTTTCACTATATTTTCAGTGAAATTAATTGAAAGTGAATGAATTAGAAATGTGTCACTCTCTAAATTAAAATCAGTGGAATTACACTGAAAATCAGTGACGTAAGTACTTCAGGCTATTTGAACGCTATTTGGACGCCCCAGCACGTCAATAAATGATGAAAAAGTTGAAGAAGTGAAGAATATGGTGTTGGGGAATCGTCGAATCACTATTAGAGAAGTTGCTGAAGTCGTCGGCATCTCGGTTGGCTCGTGCCATGCAATTTTTTCCGGAATTGTGGAAAAACATTTCATGGCTTTTGCATCACGACAATGCACCTGCTCACTCATCGTAGCTTGTGCGTGACTTTTTGGCCAAACATAAAACCACAATCAAGCCTCAGCCACCCCATATTCACCAGATTTGGCCCCCTGCGATTTTTTCCCGTCCTCAAAACTGAAGAGACCCACGAAAGGACGGAGATTTGCAATGATTGAGGAGATAAAGAATACATCGTTGGAAGAACTCAAGGCTATACCAAAAAGTGCTTATCAGAAGTGCTTCGAGGATTGGAAAAGGCGTTGGCACAAGTGTGTTATATCTGAGCGGGGTTACTTTGAAGGGGGCACCATTAATATTGATGAATAAATCAATATTTTTGTATCAAAATTAAAATTCACCTTACTTTTTGAATACACCTCGTACAGTAACATTTACATTCTTTTAATTTCTTTACACTGATGTCATTCTCATAAAGTGAACCAGTGAAATTTTCATTGAAGAGTTGCAAGTGACTCTCTTCTGACTATTTCAATCAGTGAAGTCTCACTAGTTCAGTTTAAGTGTTTCAGAGATCAGTGAAATTCATTAAAAGTGAATAAGTGATAATAATGATTACACAGCGAAATTTACTTATATTGTAGTTAATTTTAATTAAATGATCAGTGAAACTCCTAAATCTGAATAAGTCAAAAATGTGGCACTGAATGAAACCAGTGATTATTGCTACTGATCATACAGTGAATTGTACTGATCTTTTAGCAGAACTTCTAAATTTGTTTCAATAATTAATGTATTACTGAATCAAATCAGAGTGCGATTTTTATTCAAGTTGAACTAGGTTATAGGGTAATTGCGACCAAAGATCAGGAATTTTGGGTTTAAGAACAAAATTTCTGCTCCACAT
>CAKNWW010046423.1:0-11877 GCA_932074435.1 Andricus kollari
TTCTTGTTTTTCCCATAACTATATGACGCAGTAGAAATTGCCAGGACAAAATATAACCTTGAAAGTATTTACGCGAAAAATTCTTGAGATAAGAATAACCTTGAACCTGTTGTTACATGCCTTTGGATGGCACAATTGCGCAGTATTACTATGTGACGTCATCAAGGAATGTTCTAGAACGGTCTCGATGTCAACCTCACACAGACTAATACTAATTGGTCCAGAACCCGCCCTATACATCTACTGATCTAAAATGAGCGATATCGTCTATGACATCAAATTTTTCTGTAGTTGTACTCTAATCATAAATGTTTATTTTTCCCTCTGCAGTTGTCTAGGTCTTGGTCGTTGCGACATTTTCTTTAAGGGTTTATTCTCTATGATTATTTAGTTTTAAATGATCTATTTTAGTTTAAATGTGGCTTCTCCCCTAATCAGACCTTGTCCCTTATCTCTTTCCTTTCCTAATCCCTTTTCTGATTTATTTTACTATATTAATGTTTTATGATTTGTGTGAGTATATGCGTGTACACACTAGCGTCTCAAACGGCTTAGCGTCTTGTGTGTGTGTATGTGTAGGTGTGTCGACCGTGTGCCTCACCGATTAGCGTCTTCGCTGTCACACTATAATTATAATATTAATAATATCTAAACCCATCTGTACAATTGATGTGCAAGTTAGGTGCCAATTGTACATTAAACATAAATATATGATTCGCACCTAACACTACCCATACAGAAAAAAGATTTTATATTATCTTGTTTCTCGAAAAAAATATCATAAAAAATTATTACTGAATTGGATCGTGCCTCACTTGGTATTACTACAACTTCATGCTCATCAAAAGGATATTACTCAACACCATCTACTGTTTAAAGAATTTTTTCGAAAAATTTATGCTTGGGCTGATTTAGGGATTTTGAGTAGACATACACGTTTTCAAATCGTAATCCATTAGTATGTGTTATTACAGCCATCAACGCATTAATTTTCCCACAGTTAGATCGTATTTCCCGCATACTGCTGGGTAACAACGGCCCATGTCGTTTCTCTCTTTTTTCATGTTAGTAGTGGTATATGGCCGATTCTGGACCGATTAGTGTTAGTGCATGTCCGTGTGAGGATTAGTTTTGATTTGTGTGTATGTGTGCTTGCGTATGGAGAGGGATGATGTGTCATGTTTTTGCTTACGTCATAAGAAAATACGACAGAGGTGAGTCATAGTATCACCCTTTGATATGAGCCGTCATATGGCATGCATGTCACATGTTGTCGCAATGTTACATGCTTTTATGCAAGTTCGAACAAGTTTCGCTTGTACACGTCACGCAAATCGCAGAAGTCGGTGATGTGCGTCTCGTCTCATATTCAAGCTCTCATCATCCCTTTAACCAATGCCGCTTATGTGATACCGGGAACTTTTTTTAACATAAACAAAGGTGTCATATTATATATTATGGAACCGTTCGGTGATGTGCGTCTCGTCTCATATTCAAGCTCGCATCACCCCTTTAACCAATGCCGCTTATGTGATATTACAACTGTACCGAGAATTTTTTTAACATAAACAAAGGTTTCATATTATATATTACAGAACCGTTCGGTGATGTGCGTCTCGTCTCATATTCAAGCTCTCATCATCCCTTTAACCAATGCCGATTATGTGATATTATAACTGTACCGGGAATTTTTAACATAAACAAAGGTGTCATATTATATATTACAGAATCGTTTTTTATTATGTATAATTCTAAGAAATTATTATTAATACCTTAAAGAATGTATAAACAATAACAATATCAGACCTATATAAAACCTTGCACAGCCCTTAGTCTTTTCAGTTGATCATCAGCATATATATACATAACAGAATAGTTTCACATAAAGTCGGATCATTCTTTACTCTTTCTTATTCAAACATCAGTGCTCAACTGTCGCTAATCAAAAGGAAAGTTTTCATCAGTGAATCTTAAGAAGTGTGAATTCAGAAACATATTTTGTATTACTGTTTAAAGGAAAAACATATTTTCAATATAATTTTGTGTTGTGGGGTATCCTATATTGAAAATTGTCAGTGCAATGGACTTCGCTAAAGTCAACAAGATAAAAACAGGAAACATGAATTCTAAATTCTACAAAAAACGAATTTATTTAATGGAGTCAGCTTAAAAAAACTTGAATGAAAATTCCTCACTAGTATTAATTCATGAATGGATTGGAATAGGATCTCGAAATATTAGATTGTTGAATAAAATACTAGAGTTAAAAAAATTCATCAGTTGGTCAGAAAATGAAAATATTAACAACAATTGGAATTTTAAAAGCGATAAATAGAAAAATTAGAAACTCCCAGAAGGTAGGTGGAGGTAGCATGAAGAGGAAAGCAGATAGAATACACTGGGAGGAATTGCAAACAGCTTTTCAGAGTAGAATAAGGTCTGGTTCTATAGTCAATTTGAAGCACAAATATTTAAATCATTTTCTTAATGATGCAAAATTTATGATTATATCACGGATAACGAATACTTTAAAAAAAGAGGGGAATGTAAAGGTAAATGTAATTTTCGCAGGTAAATTCAGAACTTTAGCAGAAGGTGAAATGGTGGAGGAAATTAGGTTTTTCAAAACCAATAATCAGATTATTCTTCAATCTACAGATCTTAGTGATTGGTTTGAAGATCATGTGAAAGAAGAAATTATGGTTCAGGTTGAAGAGTTTCAGAGACATAAATCAGGCTGGTCATTGATTCAAATAATAAATTTAGGTCTAAATATTAATAGATATGCACCATTACAAGTAGGATCACCAACTTTTATTGAATTATCAAAGCACATACAAAACAAACATGCTGTTATAAATATAAAAAACAATGATCACTACTGTTTTCTCTGGTCTCGGACGGTAGCTCTTAATCCTACTAAATCTCACGTTGCAGATACAAGATCTTATCCACATTTTAAAGCCGTGTTAAAATATCAAGGTATCAATTTTCCAATTACCTTAGAAGATGTTAAAAAATTCGAAATAATTAACTATTTGAATATCAATATTTATGGTATAGACCACATTGATAATAGAAAGAAAGAGGAAATTGTACCTATATATTTGAGTCGCGCAACTAAGTCAAATAAGTCTGTAATACATCTTCTTATGGTAGAAAATTCAGAAATTGAATATAATCATGATGAAAGCAAACCAGTATACCACTTTGCTCTCATAAAAAATCTTTCACGTTTAGTGAGTGCTCAACTAACACGTAATGAGCATAAACATTTTTTTCGCGATAGGTGCTTATGCCATTTTAAAATGGAGAAACCTTTTTGAAATCACAAATCAGACTGTGAAATGGTGAACAAATGTAAAACAATATTACCAAAAGTAGGTGAAAATATTTTACGTTTTAAAAATTACAAATATAAAGAAATGGTTCCATTTTCTGTCTATGCTGACGTAGAATCTTTTTTAGATCCTATCGCAAAAGCACTGTCGTTGAAGACAGATGACGATGATGTAACACCCAATACAGTAGCGTATCAAAAGCATGTCCCACACAGTGTTGCTTTTTAATTAAAATGCAATTTCGATGACTCACTTTCCAGAATTAAAGTCTATCGAGGTGAAGATTGCATTGAATATTTTGTAGAAAAGTTAAAAGTCTTAGCTGAACGAATTGATGGTTATTTAAAGAAAGTTGTTCCTATGGAAAAGTTAACATTAAAACAACAGCAAGATTTTTGTTCAGCTAAGGCATGTCATATATGTGAGAAAGCATTATGGGTAGATGATGTTATACATCGTGACCATTGCCATTTTACCGGAAAATTTAGGGTTGCTTCTCATCAAAATTGCAATATGACTTATAGAAATTCTCATATAGTTCCAATAGTTTTCCACAATTTATCCGGCTATGACTCTCACTTTTTTATAAAAGCTCTTGCTACAAGTTTCGAAGGCCAGCTTACATTGCTCCCTGTTAACAAAGAAAGATACATATCCTTTACCAAACATGTAGGTGGAACAAGTGTACAACTTAGGTTTATAGATTCTTTCCGTTTTATTCCAAACAGTATTGAAAAGTTAGCATCTTATTTGAAAAATGACGATAAAAAAATTACTCTGAAACATAACAAAAATTTAAATGAATTTAATTTACTGACTAGAAAAGGTGTCTTCCCTTATGAGTATATTGACAGTTTACAAAAATTAAATGAATCACAATTACCTCCAAAAGCAGCATTTTATTCTCAATTAAATAGTGTAAATGTTTCTGAGGCGGATTATTTGCACGCTTGTAATGTTTGGAATACATTTAATATAAATACTTTAGGTGAATAGTCAGACTTGTATTTGAAAACAGATGTTTGTCTTTTAGCTGATATTTTCGAGAATTTCAGATACAATTGTTCTTCCACCTACAATTTAGATCCTTTACATTATTACACAGCACCAAGGCTTGCTTCTGATGCAATGCTTAAAATGACAGGGGTTGAACTTGATTTGTTAACAGACATTGAAATGATTTTATTTATAGAAAAAGGTATTCGTGGTGGTGTGTCTCAGTGTTGTAATCGATACGGCAAGGCAAATAATAGGTATATGGGTTCAGATTTTGATTCAAATATATTAGAGTCTTATCTTACATACTTTGATCTTAATAATCAATATTGTGCAGCTATGAGTGAATTTTTACCATTCAGTAATTTCACATGGGAAGAAAATCTTCAAAACAATTTCAATGTTAATAATATCTCTGATGATTCACCAGTTGGTTACATACTTGAAGCTGATTTAGAGTATCCAGAGGAACTACATGAATTACATAAAGACTTTCCATTATGTCCAGAGCATTTCATACCTCCTTTTTCAGAATGTAAAATTCCAAAATTGATAACAAACTTACTACCAAACACACGATACATAGTACACTATCGTAATCTAAAACAATATTTGAATTTAGGTATGAAAATATCTAAAACACATAGAATATTAAAATTTAATCAAAAAGATTGGTTGAAGGATTATATAGACCTAAACACAGAATTGCGAAAAAATCGACTAAACAATTCCAAAAAAACTTTCATAAGCTAATGAATAATTCAGTGTTTGGGAAAACAATGGAAAATGTTAGAAAATACAAAAGATGTTAGACTTGTTACAAAATGGGAGGGGAGGTATGGAGCAAAAGCCTTCATTGCAAAACCTAACTTCAACAGCTGTACCATATTTGAGGAAAATTTGGTTATAATTGAGCTTGATCGAAAAAAAGTTAATTTCAACAAGCCTATTTACACATGATTTACTGTTCTCGATGTATCCAAAATATACATGTACGATTTTCATTACAATTATATTTAAAAAAATGTTGGCGATCAAGCAAAGTTGCTTTACACAGACACGGATAGCTTGATATGTTACATAGTTGTGCCTGATGTGTACGAGTACATCAGGAGAGATTCAAAAAATTTGGACACTGCGGACTATCCGCCAAATAATTTTTACGGCATAAGCTTATTGAATAACAAAGTTCTTGGTTTGATGAAAGACGAGAATAATGGTAAAATCATGACGGGATTTGTTGGATTAAGATCCAAATTATATGCATTTAAAGTTGTAGGTGAAAAGGAGGGAAAGGAAGCAAAGGGGATTAGAGGTCCTACTTTTAATAAAATAGCATTTGATGATTATAAAAAATGTCTGCTGTCTTATGAAAATTTGAAGAAATCTCACAATTCAATTCACACTGATAGAAATGGTAACGTTGATTTAACCATATGATCGTGGGTTGAAAAATTACTAGGATATTTATAATATAATACGTGTACTTCAATCATAAAGAGTACGAAATGCACTTACTGAAATATGGTAAATACAAGTTATTTATATTTGTGGTAAAAAAATTTAATATATATTTTGCAATTGTATTAAATGTGTAATTCTATTAAACACTTGCCTGTGGGAACTATCTCTAAAATGTTGTCGTTTAGCAATACCCTTTGTAAGACTGATTTACCTGACTCGGTTTGTTTTGTTTACAACAGGCGCATCTTGATCGCGCCTGCGCGTCTACTTTCGTAAGCAATAAAATAGGGTTAATCTAATCATAAATATCGTTGTACCACATATTCATTTCTAACGGTGCAAAGCAAAAAGCATGAAGTGTATACTGTTAGGCAAAATAAAACCGTTCTCAGTTGGCAGGATGATAAGAGAGTACTGATTCCTGGTGTGACTGATACTTTACCGTGGGGTTTTCTGAAAGCAAACTCGTCTAATATATACTAATTAATCCATCATCTCATCCATCATACACTCAGTATATTAGAAGGGGAAGAGAGAGAGAGAGAGAGAGATAAGAAGACTCAGTTTAACATTAATCATAATAAGGGTAAATTAATTTTTGTTTTGCGCGTCATATTCTCGAACCTTCTGGAAGTTTCAAATGCGTAATCTGATTTATATCTTTATTATTTTATAAACAAAAAATCTATTATAAAGGGCTAGGGAAGTCTGAGAGGTCCATTCACTAAAGTTTCTTGAAAGACTTCAAAGTAAGCTAATAAGGAATCATTTTCTAAGTAAGTAAGAAATTTTTTTTTAATAATGCACTTGAATTATAAATTTGAATTTCAAACATAATCTTATAATTAAAAATCATTGGTTAATAATTATTTTTTTATTGTTTCAGCTGAATTTAAAAAAAAAATGACTGTCAATTACACAAATTTAACCCCATTCATCATCATCCCGGAACGTTGGGTGTTAACCGGAGAACCCTCGTTTTTGAAATCACCGAGCTTTGCGCCGTTGCCAACAGAAACCCTACATTCGATGTTTATTTGTCGGGGAGTGTTTTGACGACAATTTCGAATAAACTGGGCGCAACTCATTGGTTCCGAGCTCTCGAGGATGTGAACCAACATGACCAGAACGCACACCAATTTCACCAGTTTCCGCAACAGGATTATCAGTATCAGCAATACCAGCAACAACAACAACAGCAACAAAATCATCAGCAACAACAACTAAGTGATAGTGATGCCGATGACAATGATAGTGGGTTTTTTTAAACCAATATTGTTATCGCTGAAGTGAATATAGATGATGATAACGATGATTTGAAAATTATTCATGAAGTTATTAATATTGAGTGATTTTTGTTTAATACCAGTGAAAAAAATCGAAGAATTTATTGTAAAAACAAAATACCACTGATAAATTGAATAAATATATTTATTTAATTTTTCAGCGCCATTTTGTTTTTACAATAGAATCATGGGTTCTTTGTAGCTTTATATATAAATATATATATATACTGGTAGAAAAAAAAATCTAATCGAAATTTAATATGCATGTGAGTAAAGTCATTTTTCATATACTGTAAATTAAATTGAAACTCAAAGTTCTTTGAAATCCTCAAATCTTGTTAAATATTCAAAACTAAAATAAGAATCAAAACATTCATCGAATAAAGTGTTATTTATAATCAAAGTGAAGTGTACGAGTGGATTTTTTTGAAATGCACTGTGAATGTCAGAATTTTATCGTGAGTACCACTGCTTAGGATATATGTCTTAATTATTCGCTTAATTGAACTTTTCTACTCAAAACCTAGTGAATTAATGTTTAACTAGAAAAAAATATGTTTTATTATTCAGAATTGAGAATTACTCTTGAAATTATTTTTAATTTGCGTAAAGTGAAATTATCAGACTTTTATAAGAATTGATCAATATATACATGTGTATGAAATTCAATATGCAGCATTTTTAACAGTGATATAAAGATATTACAATCTGTAATATGCAATTTTCAAGTTCTTTAGAAAAGAATATTTCAGGTAAATATTGTTCTTCATCAAGTTCTTTTACATGATTTTTTAAATAAATATGTTAAACAGATATAAAACTCGTTTTTTTGTTTTAACAAAAACAAATTTGTTTATGACCTAAACTGTTAATACAGTGGAAATTAAATTAAATTTACAAAATAGTATATAGAACCTAAAATTTAAAAACACTTTTATAATTTTTCATAAAAAATAATTAAAACTTTATTTTCAATTTTTAAGCTTCATTTTCAAATGAATTTTTTGACTCAAATTATTAAAACCTTATTTTTCAAAATAATTTTTTTAATGAAAATTATTTAAACTTTATTTTTTAAATAAATTTTTATTACTTTAGACCTTTAATGGATTCCAAGTAATTACATTTTAGTTCATAATCAAATTAAAAAAACCTTTCCTCATCCCTATTGTTATTATTCTTGTCATTATAAATTATTAAAGCTTTCATAAAGTAGATTTGAATACATCTGCTTAAAAGCATTGAGTTGAAGAGTATGCCTGTTTAAGCCTTATG
Source organism: Andricus kollari (assembly GCA_932074435.1). NCBI lineage: Eukaryota > Metazoa > Arthropoda > Insecta > Hymenoptera > Cynipidae > Andricus > Andricus kollari. Next base: position 8,363 of record CAKNWW010046423.1, read on the forward strand.
CGTAATATGTTATGATTCTTGACCTAGTACAATCAGCTGATACCGGGAAAAAGACTCAGTGTGTAGAGTAACTGTATAGTATAAAAGAACGAGTGAAATAAATACTATTTCTTATCCTAAAAAGTGAAGGAATATATGGAAAACCCATAAACATGGATTTATTGTAATGGATAAAGATAGAGAATTAAATTGTGGTAGATATAGAAAAGGATTTGATTGTTTCATAAACGTGGACAAGTAAATCCTATATAAGGCTTATAATTATCAGATAAAGGTAGTGGCATTGTTGACTTAGTTGCATCAACATGTCATTACGAAAAGAGAATTATCTCAAGCAAAGAGATATTTTACATGAAATCACAAGAGCTAGTGAATCGATTCGAAATAAACATAAAATATTAAAATTAGGAAAAGAAAGTGTTGAAATCAATTTAAACAATACATTTAAACCGATTGTTTCACCACTTCAGAAAATAGTTAACGGGCTTAAGACTGTTAAGGAACTGGATTCGGTAACAGGGAAGAAAGAGGTGAAAAATAAATACGAGAATGACTCAGTGGATGAAAAAAAATCTAACTATGATGATTTTGATGATGATGAAATGGATGGTGGTGAAAATTCATACAAAACAGCTAATAATTCAGAAGATTTAGAATCAACAATTAACAATTCACAAAACGGTATTGTGGACAAATATCTCATATTGTTAGGGGAGAGAAATAAAGTTATGGATAATGTGTATGGCGTGCGAAAACTATCAAAAGGTAGATTAATGATTGGAGATTCACCGATAAGTTTTGATGGAATCTATATCAATGTAGGTGATTTACATTTACCTCAAACTAAAGGCTTACTTGAACTCCTCTTCAAGAAAGTACCTAAAGACAGCTATGTAAGTGGAAATGATTTTGAAAATTATCGCAAGATTATAAATACAACAAATGCACATCGAAAACATTACAGTAGAGATGGGGCTGTACGTCAGAATAGGACTTTCAAATTTAAAAATTTTATAGAAAATGTAATATCTTCTTCCACTCCTAAATCTGCAAAAAAAAACAACAAAGTAAGAAAAACTCTTCATCTGGAAGCGGTGTAATTCCACAGTACATGGTTGTTGATGAGAAGGAAAAACCGAAGGATTATATATACTGGGATGATCCCAATGAGTTAATAGATCGACTTCGATTACTTTTAGCTTCCCAAGCAGCTGGAAATCGTAGTCATATAAACGAAATTATCTCAATCATTGAAGAATTGCGTGAAGATTCGGACGTCATTAAAAACGAGCTGAATCTATGAGTAGCGGTCCTCCGGGAATTGGATTCAAGATTACACCTGATGGTCATTATAATATAGATAACAAGAGGTTATGTAATGTTGCTGAAGCTGAAGATAAAAGTGATGCAGTCAATTTATATTTTTTGCAAAATTTATTACTGCATGAAACCAACACCCTGTATGAAGTTATAGCTTTTTTACGAACTGAAATAGTTAATAATAATATGATGATTGAATTCTAGAGAGTTCTGTAAATAAAAATTTAAAAAACTTGCATGTTGATGTTGACACAAAACAAGAACTGGTGTATCGTAATTCTACAGTCATTTCTCAATTGGATGCCAGACTGAGTGTACTTGAAAATGGAGGAGAAAAGGCGAGCTTTGGTGAACGAGCTTCATAAAATGGCACGCAAAAACTATCCTCGCAGACATGTTGATTTTCGAAAAATAGATGAAAGTTGGCAAGCTGATATTGTGGAAATGCAACCATATGAACCAGAGAATAATAGCTACAGTTATATATTGACCATTATCGAGGTATTTTCAAAATTCGCTTGGGTTGGTTCCTGTGATATCTAAGAAAGGTGAAGACGTTACTGCTTCAATGAAGTCTGTTCTCATAGGGAAACGTATACCTAAGAATTTACAAGTGGACAGAGGAAAAGAATTTTGCAACTCTCATTTTCAAAATCTTATGAAAGAATATAGAATTAATTTGTACTCCACTTATAGTAATTTAAAGGCATCAATCTGTGAGCGATTTAATAGAACTTTAAAGAACAAAATGTGGAAGCAATTCAAATCTCAAATCAAAGTTTAAAGTTGATAAAAAAGTTCGAATAAGTAAATTTAAACATGTTTTTGAAAAAGGTTATACACCGAACTAGACCACTGAAATATTTACAATAAGCGAAATAAAAAATACTGTACCTGTCACATACATGCTTAAAGATTATCAAGATAAACCTATTATGGGTTGTTGTTATGTAGAAGAGTTACTTAAAGTAAAAAATTATGATATCTATCTTGTTAAAAAAATAATGAAAAGAAGCAAGAATAAGATATTTGTAAAATGGTTAGGTTTCGATGATTCTCATAATAGCTGGGTCAATAAGTCTGACTTGTAAAAATATTGCAAATGTATTTAGACTAAGTTATTTTGCAATAAAGATATTTTTAATCTTATATATGAGAAGTTGTAGGCTCCGGAAGCTACGATCATGGTTCCTTAAAGCAACCAATCCCGACGCAACTGGAACGTTTACGTCATCCACTTCTGCTCCTTCTGTCCTAGAAGGTAAGCAAGATCGGGAAATTAACGCGAGATAACATCGTGCAACACTGTTCCTTGGAGTCAGGTCTCTAGCCGCGGATGACCTTACGCGGCAGACGGGACAGTTGGAGATGAAGGTTTCACCTCTGGATACTTTTTTAGAGCTACCAAGCTTTGTAGAATGTTATGAGGAACAGTGTTTACGGACCAGATGAAGTGATCCCAGAAGAACAGCCTTTTTGCATCCGGTTTGCGATGGAATGAGCCTGACGCTGGCAAGCCGGAATCTTGTTGAGTTGGCTAAGAAATGAAGCTTTCATACCTCCAAGACAGCCGATTATGAGAACTACAAGATGGACATTGTAGCCTTGGTACAGCCTGCTAAGCTCGAAAAGAAGTGCTTGATATTTCACCCGTTTTTCTTCCTCCTTTGCCATGATATTACCATCGGCTGGTGCCGAGAATTCAATCACGTAAATGATCTTGGTCTTCAGATCTTGGAGGACAATATCAGGCTTCGTAGCACTGATACGTTGAGTGGTGGAGAATGAGAAATTCCAGTAGATCTTACACTGATCATTCTCCACAAAAGACTCGAGTTCCCCCTGGGCGTATGGCAAGACGGGCAAGAGATCAACATTATAGAAGTGCCTAAGATGGTAATATAACACTTTTAGAGCCGCATTGTGTCTCTCGATGTACCCGTAACGTGCATACTTTGAGCATCCACTGAGAACATGCCCAAGTGTTTCTGGCTCTTGCTTACACGCTCGGCAGTTAGTATCGCCTACAGGTATATTCATTATGCGCTCGCGGTAAACTAAGGTGTCTATAACGCCGTCTTGACAGGCAAAAAGAAATCCCTCAGTCTCCGATCTCAATCCAGCAGACTTGAGAAACATGTTGGAAAGACCCATCGAGAGCTCTTCTCTACTTATGATGTCGTAGAATTTACCAT